>JARFOD010144034.1:0-27050 GCA_031763545.1 Mopalia muscosa | reverse complement strand
ATTTCGGTTGAGTGACATTTTAAGTGTGGGGTATTTTTAATTCCCTCCGGGTTTATATTTGCCGGTCCTATGTACAACTCTATTTTTACCTCCAGCGCAGGAGAACCATTTTTTGAAAGCAGGCGAATCTATAGATTAAATAGCTATAACATTCAATTATAACTGTACAGTGTTTCCTTGGAGGTCCAATTTAAATTAATATTTTCCCTAAGCGGGAACATGGATTTTTTGTGGGGAGCCCTCGTACCATCGGATTGAATTTTGCAGGCAATCTATCCAATTGACCATGCTCCGAATGACCCCGAAACCTCTTAATTCATTAAAAACACGTGTAGATCGAGGAAGGGGAGTTGGGCTTAATCGTGTTTGTCATTTCAGGGCTACCCTTCGCTGCTGCCGGCCCCGGTTTAACCAAGCCGAGCCACCTTCTGTGTTATAAAATTGTAACCGCGATACAATCTTTCCATTTATCATCTATCTTTATGAGTGCCTGGTTCATTTTTCTTAATTTACGTTTCTGTTTATTCGCCTTGACTTCTCAACGAAAAAAGACGTTGACAAAAGCCAGGCTTTCTTCTAGTTATTTAACGCTGGTTATTTCGTCATCCCAGGAAAATATAATATGCTTGTTCTTGTGACATTTTCTTTAATGCAAAACATACGTGAAATAATTACGTTAAAATAAGGCATTATGGCGTTACGAACTGAAGTATCTCTTCCATGTGTGTGGGAGTTGCTATAAGATTTAATGCACACATACATATTTAATAGATGGGCCTGTAACCCAAAGGTCTCGGGTTCGAATCCCGCTTGAGGCAAGCAAATTTTTCTCTCTTTTTTTCAATTTATATTTATCAAATGAAAAGTGGGAAAATTGCATGCCTATGGAGATTTGCGGGCCATTTATACCTCCTGACTTAAGTATTTTATATTTTAATTTCTTTATCATGTTATTATTAAAATGACATGTCGTTTTCCACGGGCATATTGCTTCCTTATTAATTTCTTGTTTTAATTTTATATTGATCTAATTTATAAACTTGATTTATTAGTGTTTACAGATGAAAAAAGACAACTGTATGATACATACTAGTGTCTTACAGCGAGGCTCTCTATGCAATGTAAAACATATATAACCTCTCCGGTGATGACTTTCAATCTCTCTATGTATCACAACAGAGATGATCTGATTGGTCAACATTTTAATGACCTCCACCGGGATTCGAACGACGATTTATATTATTTTATTGTTTAAAATTGCCACCCATGTAGTTAGCTGCCAAACTCCAAAATTAATTTCGTATATATACGCTGTATTGTTTAAAATTGCCACGCATGTTGTTAGCTGCCAAACTCCAAAATTAACTTCGTATATACCTTGTTTTAATGTGGTCCAGGCCGTCAATGAATTCAAGAGTATTATTATTATTATATTTTACAAGATTTATGTGGTAGTTGTCATGCAGATACAACTTTAAATCAGTCAATAAACAATGGATCAAAATATCCATTTTACAATATTCTGAGCTAAACTTTGTTCCAACCCGGACTGAAAGTGCTACAACAAGAATAATACACTATTTGTCTTAGAATATTATATAAATAAAGAAAATACATGGTTAAGTTTTTTTTAGAACATGTAGTAAAACCGTATTTTTTTTTAATTTATTTTTTTTTTCAAATAAATATATATCTTTACATATATAAGCAAATTTTCCGCTCTTCGTTTATTCAAAAGATATAAAAACAGGAATGATATGTTGGGTCACAGGGAAAGTGATATGGGGAAACCCATGATGACTCATTAGGTAGTCTAACATCAAAATATAATGTTAAGGATTAACAATTCGCTGTTTTAAAATCTGGGTTTGGACACTAGTATAGTAAGCACGGTTTATCTATTATTTTTTTCCAATGCTATTGCTTATTGGCTTTAATGTTATCAAATTGTACTGTTTTGAAGTGTTTATCTGTGTTATTCATTTTAATATCATTATATTTATTATTTTGTAGTTGTTAAAATATATGTTCATTTGTCTAAACTCAAGATAATTGTCCCAGGTCTATGGGATAAAACATCTCTAAATTCATGTTTTAATTTTAATTGCATGGAATACTTAGATATTTTGGTGACTAAACAAAACTAAGATCGACTGTGTTTAGCGTCGTGCTCTGGTCAGGTTATTTCAATTACACCCTGGTTTTGCAATGTCGGTATAATTGATTGAAAGACCAGGACAAGCTTCTTAAAAATGTTACCCCACAAATCTCAGCAATATGACACAGAGAAATCTATTTAATATCTACGGTGGAAATACGTGGTGTATCAAAAGGACTCCAATAGTCGCGCGACCGACTGAGCTACAGTGCGGTTGTTATAATGTATAAAGCAAAATGCAATGAATTCCAAATTATAGTTCATTTTAACGGACACTTTTCCCCTAATTTTCGTTTAAATATTTTTCTTATTGTTATATGTGTACGTTCCATGATAATAGCATTAAATTAAACAAAGTTAGACAATTTTATATTATATCATTCCCCCTATGTTCTTTTTCAGTTTAAAATTATTTTTATTTTATAATGTTTTGTTTTTCATATGTTTTTTGTTTCGTCAGTTTTGTTGTTATTGTTTTTTTGTTTTTGGGAGGGGGCTTATTTTATTTGTCTTTGTGAGATATTTTGCTCCAAAGCTTACCACCTCATTACCATCAAGAATACGCTATAGAAATCTGGTTCCTGGTCGACTTTTATGCCAGTCGTTTCGAGACATCTGATGACGTTAATGGCTCTTTAATGCTCTCTCCGAATCACAGTATGAATTGTTATTTCACTTGTGTGATTGTTGGAATTGTTCCGGGGTTTTGAAAATTTTCGAAAATTTCAAAAATGTTTGAAAAGCTGATGGGGATATTAAAGACTATTGAAGTGTCTGAGGTAGAAAAGAGAAGACGAGGAATCGTGGAGAGTATCACTGCGGGACAACGCCGAGTCACGGAGAGCAAAACAAACAGCAAAGTTCACATTGTGGATTTCTTGACACAATAGATTCATTGAAATAGAAACGGTATCATTTTCACAGGCCCTTTCCGTTAGCAATTGAAAACAATTCCAACGGAGTTTGCTTCTTCTTTTTGTATCGGACCGATGTTATCGTTCCGACAGTTACCCGGGTAGCGTTAACTAGTCTCCTACCCAGATGAAACAAATTTACCACTGATACCCCCTCCTGATTTCGCAGACGATCGACATTTCTCCACGGTAAGGGCAAAGATTGTCTAAACTTCTTTGTATCGCATTCTCCTCTGAACGTAATTACTGAGAGACAATTGCAAACATCCTTAAGAAGTATTAAATAGCCCTGCTGGGAGAGCGACCAGGTGTTTTTCAGCCACCAGGTGGCGCTTTGGCACGTAAACGATTCCAATATGTTTCTTACAGGAGTTTTCGCTTAATCCAGTATTAAGGTTATACAACGTGATTTTAATTTAATAGCAATCCAGCTTTGCTTTATTCTATTGGTACAAAACAATGTTTGTCCATATAGCGTAGGTCTCCTTAAAGATAATACACTTGATTTTTCTGGACAAATACCATCCGTAAAAAAGTTTGCAGCAACCGAAAAAAGGTAGGTTTTCTTCATTAAAGTATTTGTCAAGAAGAATTTAAGAATTCGTGCAAAATATAGACAATTAAAAACTGTGATGAAGATTGGGTGTAAATTTATTTGATTGACGACTAGTTTTACGTAGTGTTTAAGGATATTTCACTTATATGGCGGCATTGTATTCCAACAATAATCGACACTATAGGTGTTGCTTCTTTTCAAACATTAGCCAGAGGGTAAATTGATCAGAAAATAAAAGACAGAGTGGTAGGGTTTAAATCATAAATGTTTTGTTCAACAAAATACTTTTTATTAAAGAAAAAAGCATACAAGGTAATAACTGTGTAATTCCAAAGGGAGGGTGTGTGTGTGGGGGGGGGGGGGGGGGAGTGGTATGTATGAAATGTCACTTCTTCCTTTCGATTCTAGTTTATTTCTCATTCGTTATATCTATATATCATAGTATTTTTTTGTTCGATTCCCACGTGGTTTTTATATTGACAGGAGAATGGGCAGCTGTTTTGTGAAACTGTCAACCGGAATAGCAGTCCCGATTTCAGGGGGTGGTCACAATTCCGACCGTTCCTCAACCATTTCAAACATTTCAAATATTTCCACAAATCTTAGACAACTGAACGTGATTCCTTAATTAAGTTCTAGAATTATGTCTAAAATATAAACAGATTATACCATATTTTTCCTCATTCATCCGAACAGAAACATAAACAAACACTAGCTATAGCGGCATCAAAACAGATTTAACATGATAATAGCGGCACAATGGTCAGAGTCTTGTCTCAAACCATCAAGTGCCAATTTCCCCAACTGTACATTTCATTCAAGGCCGTGTGAAATCTACACCCATTTGTAGCGTGGTAGATTTCTTGTACTAAAAAAAGACTACGTCAATCAACCATGGGCTTACGACAATCTATATGAGGTGTGTAAATATAACATCCTGTAAACTAGAATGGATGACAATCAACAAGTCCTGTTTTACATCTTATATACGACATTGTATTTCAGAGGTGGAGTATAGAATGTCCGCATATTTGCGGACTTTATTCGCGAAGGAAATATACCAGCAAATAATAATGTCATTACGCTCGTCTGACTCTCGCAAATTACGAAACATGCACAACATAATACCCATTGTAACTTAAAACGTTGTTAAATTTAACGGTTGTAAAAATGAAATCATCGATACGAATCCTGTTTCAAACCTCACGGTGCATTGCTTAATAGCACGAGATGAATTTCATAATATATTTCATCATTGTCTTGTGCAAAGTTTGCTCGATTTTCTTATTTTAATCTACATTGGGTATAAATTGGTCTTTTGGAATATAATTAGGTTGAAAGTTGACCAGCGGTTTGATTTTACTAGCTTTCTTCCCCGAATTTCAAATAACGTGGGATGAGTACATATACTCATCCCAGTACTAACACAAAGCTCAGGCGTCATGTATAAATGATTATAGGAATAATTAAAACGCGAATAAAATTAATCAGTTTAATGGACTACCTATTTCATTAATTTCAAATATTCTTGATT
Source organism: Mopalia muscosa (assembly GCA_031763545.1). Lineage (NCBI taxonomy): Eukaryota > Metazoa > Mollusca > Polyplacophora > Chitonida > Mopaliidae > Mopalia > Mopalia muscosa. The sequence goes on along the minus strand of JARFOD010144034.1, from coordinate 21,888 downwards.
GGCTGGATACGTTATGGGTATACTTTATACGTTTACAGTAGGCCTACTATGATGTGCTGTATGTCTAATGTAGAGTATCAGAAGTCTAATACAACCTCGGCATAAAAGTAGTGCCTCAGGAAAAATTTGCTGAAAAATAAACCTAAAGACAACGAAATTGTGAACAAATAGAGGACTATTTTATTGTTTACACTAACATAAAGAATATCAAGTATATCAAGTATAGATTAAAATGCGGATATTTATCAAATGGTTGGGACAAGAATTCAGAACATTCCCGACATGGGGTTGTTTGATCAAGTCACAGTGGTTTATTGAGGATATGATACGTGTAGCTATATCAAGATACAGATATTTTTTACGATATGAACGAGAAAAACATAAGAAATTAAAAAAAAAAAGGCTTAAGTCTTTTAGATACATCTGTTTTTATGCCAATAACATTTGTTACATAGTGTAATCACTTATAAGTCACGCCCCAGTCCGTATCAGTGTACATTTACACTGGTATATTTGTCTGACTTCGAGTCACCCGTGTTTACGTATTTGAATATCGCATTGTGGTTTCATTTACAAATTTCTGACCGGTTCCAATCAATATTTTATTTTATAAACTCGTCATATAAGTGGCATCGGAATTCTTGAGCCCTGCATACCATATTTTTACTTGAAACCGATTAAACAAATAAATAAATCAATAAATATTGTCTGTTTGCCATCTAAGTTCTTTAGTTTTACAGAAAAATGAAATATTTTAATCTCCAATACTCATATACCTGTATATATAAGTTCAAATGACTGTTTCTCTAATGTTAGGTTCGTGGATATATAACACATGCAGTAATCAATATCGTTCAATGCTATATATCTATCGTGACATGTTTATTGTGTATTAAAAATGTATCAAAATGTTTGCAATTGCGGTTATTTACAGCACTTATCAATACTCTGTCGGTCTCTCAACGAGTTTACAATTGTAAAATAGTTATGAAATGGATCTGTTTGTTGAATTGATGTAGGGTTGTAAATCATTTAAACCAATTAACACATCATCATATTTATTAATAAATACAACATTTGGAGTTATTGGCGAGAAAGAGACGGGCTATGGTTTCATTGTTTTCGTGGGAATTTCCGAAATATACAATATTGCTGACTTTCAAGAATTTATTTGTTTTATTCAATATAAATATTACCACTTGACATCAGGCTACGAGATCGTTCCGTCGGAAGCCAAATCACGCAAATCCGTATGGCCTCTCAGTTACACGCGCGATAGATGTCACGTGCTGCCCATACATGGAGTGGCCCTTATGAAATTCTCACGGTCCTGTCGGTTTCACGCGCGGTGTTCATAGCTGGAAGTATGTGGGCGCAGCTGAACTGAGCTAAACCCACCCACTTGTCACATATTTGTGGGAAGCTGAGAGTGCTTTAAAAACAGACACGAAATCGATTCTCTTCATTCATTCCGCAAACCTTCACTTGGATTTACAACTGAAACGAACACCTCTATAACTCGTTCTCAACCTTGAAAACTACAACTGCATTGGAATTTTTTGACATTGTTGATTACCGCTTTAGACTATATAGAGAAGAACATATCATTAGGAAAAATGGAATTCGGACGGAAAATCAACGTATTTAAACTACTATGCCTCTCTGTCATGGTAAGTTATTTATTAAAAGAACAAATTTAATGTTCAAGTTTAAATACATCATTATTATTCTAAAGCCTTTTCTAATTATACGTCTACATTTTTTCGTCTGTCATTTTATCGATTTGAACCAGTAACTATAATAAATTTAGAAGGCTATAAATGTGTGAACTGCTATCAATATTCGGAAATTTAACAATCTCATTGACATATATACATATAGTACAACTATTAAAATATAATATAAAAATTGTTCTTTTATTTCTACTTAAATGACTACACTTATCCGCCAACTATTCGTATATACATTAGGCTAGTAGAGCCTGTAGTTAATACTTTATAAAGAGCGTTACCAGTCAAACTGCTTGTCAATCAATGTCAGGTGGGGTTTGTAAAGATACGCTTAGCTGCCAGACGCTAGGGTAGACCATTTCTGCCTTAACTTATGTATGAACAACCTGTAAAACACCATGTCCAAGATGGGCTTCCATTGTAACCTTTATTCAAGTGGTACGAAATGTGATGAGAATATACAACAAATTTACCTACAGCCATATTGATGTTATATACACACTTGAAAATGGCTTTTTATTCACGCCTGAATAATGATATATATATATATTTATATATCTATTTATTTACCGTGTAACTTATTTTCTGCAAGCTGCTCATTCATAGTTGGTTTGATACTATATATATATAGCAATACGTTATTTCGGAGATACGTTTATATAAGTATATGCCTGTTCACATTCTTCGTTTCTGTTCTCAGGAACATTAAATATTGTCTAACACATCGCTTACAGGTATTAAGCAACACGGCTATACTGCTGTAAGAAGATGGACCTATATCATGTCATTATTTAACCATTGATTTTTTTGTTTGGTCATTGTACCGTCTTCAACAAGTTCCCCAACTTCCCTTAAAAAATACCTTTCCTTTAATAGCCATTGTTTGTTTGATTCACAGGTATCAAATTCGGTATGCAAGCCATATTCAGAAGGTAAGGATTTTAATCAGCATTATTAATTGTTTAACGATACCAAATAAGTAAATGGATATGGATGTTCAACTCGTTTGAACTTTTGTTTGTATTTTGTAAACAAGAGTGTACAAGCGAAAACAAGGATTGTTTTATATAATCACTATCAATTGTCAACATTGTTATTTGAGATATAATGTTAAGTTATTATGGCCTCATACTTAACCGTTGTAACGGTCGCAGACAGTCGGAGATAAGTTGACAGGCGTGTCTCATCTGAGGACAGTGGGTTTATTTAACATCTCCTTACATCGGAGGGATCATCGGCTATACCTTCGCCGTACTGTGACACAAACCAAGTCGCTGGCGGGAAAACGACGGGTCTTACAAGCTGTCTTGGCTTCCTCTGGCTTCGTGTGTCATGACTTTCAGCTTGTGTTTCTACGATTGTATATTTTCTAGTCTGTTATACTAAAAAGATAGAAACAATTACGATAACGATAAACTACATCGGTCTGGAATCACTGTTTTCGAAGCTTAAATCACTTATCATACAGGTTATTATACTATCCTAAATGAAAATATAACAATCGTTCTCACTCTTGTAGATTATTGGATGGATAGAATGGTTGGCGAGCCTGCGTATGCTGGTGACGACACAGGATTCGGCGAGAGTGGGATACCTAGCTATGGTAAGTTATCTCAACACTACAGATACAATTATAACTTAATTAATTTAGAAAGAAAGCAATTAAATTTTGACATAAGTGAAATGGTTGATCACTGTTTAAACGTTTCCCGATGTGCCACACACATTCGCTATTGATTTTAATAAATAAATAAACGAATTTGGTGAAAGAAATGTAAGGACTCACTAAAGAAATGTTAAGCTTAAGTCAGGTGAATATTAAAAACATTTTATTTTTTTAGACGATTTGTACGATCGGATGCAGGTAGATCCGGGCTATGTAAGCGACGAAACAGGATTCGAGAACATTGGCAAGCCACTCAAAGGTAGGTTTTCAATTCGTCTTTTTAATTCCACTCTCGACCTTGATTTATTAATGCCAGCAGTATCCAATGACGTAACATCAGATAGATGTTTAGTTTGAAAACAAAAAAATAAGCCACATTTATAAAAAGCTGGCCATTGTGACATTGTCCACTGATATGAATTTATGCAGTGTGTCGGATATTCTACAGCGTTGATTGGCGTCATTGCAGTATCTCCTCTAGCCGAGGACACGGCAGGTTCAGTGCACTTAACATCGGTTATCTCTGGGGAAAACTACAAGCTGTATCGTTCGCATTGTCCAATCAAATATTAATATCTGTCTATCCACTTAATATGCGGAATCGCTAAACGTAGCGCTTTGAACGTTTTAGTCTCCAGATATATTGTCTAGGTATATAATTGCCCATTGTTAACGTTAGAAAGCAATTAGTATAATGGCGACATCATCACGGGAAATATACATGATGTTTGCTGTCAATCAACTACCCAGGCGTAGAGCACTTACTCTACATCATGTCTGATAGCAGCTTTAGTACCGTACATAAGCGGTTGGCACGTGGACGTGAAATGAACTCCAGTCCCTGTTATCGCATTCAAAGATTAGGAAAATCTATTTTGTTGAAATTAATACACTCTGGGTTGCAGAAATTACTTGTAGATTACATTGGCATAATGATAAACCATAATAGATGAATTCGACATTAGCAAACTAATTTGACCAGTATATAGAATCAAAGCTTTTGAAGTAATATTTCAGCTGTCGATTTCAACAATGCATGTACATTTCAAATAGATCGATTTCGCCTATTATAAATTGCAATCCGTGTGGATGTCACATATTAGAGTGGCATATATAAAATTGAAATGTCATTATTAAGTGTTGGTAATACAAAAATATCCATCCCCTTTATGAACATTTATACCCATCAACCATTGAGGCGCTTAATTAGTTGCGCATCGAAATTGACATTATGATAATCAAGTGCTTTGGATCTGTTGACATATTGCTGCATATATATACGGTTTTATTGTAAAACTTATATATATATACATGTTTCTTAAGGTTGCATGCTTCATACATTTAAAGTACACGTATAAGTAAATGTATTTTATCTGTTTCCGTCACAGGCTGTGGAGGAAAGCCCGCAGAGGTCTATTTCCTGTTAGACGCCTCCGATAGAGTGGGGAAAAGGGACTTTCAACGATCACTAGAATACGCCAGTGACTTGGTACCGACCTTTGACCCGAAGAGAACGCGAATCGGGGTGGTAACGTACAACAGTGCCGTTTTCTCGAAGGTCTACCTCGGACAGTACAGCAGTTCGAAGCTTCAGGCCGAAATCCAAAGACTCCCCTTCGAAGGCGGGGAGCCCGACACTGGATCTGCTTTAAGGTACATGCGAAGAAAGGCTTTCTCGCCAGTGGTAGCCCGCCCTGGAGTTGGTCATGTGGCAATTGTTATCACGAACGGCTTTTCACGAAACAGCAAAGATGTCTTGAGGGAAGCGGGGCGCCTCCAGAAAACTGGTGTCTATGTTTACGTCGTCTTCCCCAGCCCGAATACCGACCACGAGGAGCTGACCGCCATTGCAAGCCAACCTTACGGTGAATTTCTCTTCTCCATGAAGTCTTTTAAGATCGTTTCGTCCACTGAACTTCTTCTTGGGTCTTCGCCATGCGAAATCGAAATCCACCCCTCTGAGGAGAAAACAGGTACAGTAAATGTCATTTACATCCCTTCATTTCAAACTAAATCTACACCAAAGAAAACACTCTATGAAAGAGTGAAAACAACATGGTTCATTTGACATTCAATTGAACAGTTCAAATTATATATATATCCATATTTTTTTAATGAAAACGAAAACTATACAATACTATTCACGTTTGCTAAAACAAGAAATGCATTACACAAGATGTCCTTTTATTCTCAATTCATTATCTACATTTTGGATCTTTCACATGTTTCGATACTCCTTTGGAGTACATAAGCTTTCATTTAAATTTATATTTACTGACAAAACTTATTATATGTGACTGTCCTAAATTGAAACTTACAATAATTTATGTTTTGTTTTGTTTTTTTTATATAGTTTGTGACACGAGGCGCCCAGCTGATATTGTGTTCGGATTGGATTATGCCACTATTGGCGTTAAAAAGGCAAAAAAAGTGTTAAAATTCATTAAGAAGTCTATCGGCGAATTTGACATAGGTTCAGATCGTATCCATATCGGTGTTGTAACGAATGACTGCCCTTTTGATCTTGACGTTAACCTTGAAGATCACTATACCTCGGATGCCCTGCTCGAAGATGTCGAAGATCTCAAAATGCCAAGCCAATCTGACCTCTTGAGAAAGGTACGCAGGCGCAGTTTCTCCACGGTTAACAGAGCCCGCAAAGATGTTCAACAGACATTTGTTCTTTTCGTCGACGATAAATTGGACAACCCAACAAAGGTCATTTTAGAAGCTTCCAGAACGAAATCTAGGAAGATACAGATTATAGTGGTAGCCGTTGGATCAAGGTTAAACTTGGACAATTTAAAAAGAGTAGCTTCCAGAGACTCCCTTGTCCAGATCCCCAGCTATGATGATCTCCAGTCCAGTAAAGATAAGATTTTGGAATTAGTTTGTAAAGGTATGTATTGACATTATTCAAGTCTCTTCATCATTTTTCTGTAGACCTACTCTTGGTAACTGTAACTTATCCACACCACAGTATGTTTAACTGTAAGTTATTGAAGGCGATATTTGCGTTGTGTGTAACGACGGTTTAGTCGGGAAAACACAAAACAAACTTTATTGTTTATATTGCCAGACTAAAATGCGAAGAAAGCGATTGCATTACAAAAAATCAAAATGTATACTATTTGACGTTTTTGATATAAAGGGAAATATTTTTGAAAATGATTTTTTTTCTCTTTCCAGGATTGTGATTGCGAAAGCCATACATGTATGAAAGGAGGTAATCCCATCGTACAGACCCAGAAATGAGCCAGACTCCGCGATGACGTCATACAAGCGTCAACTAAGATTGCAGCAATGGCGGAAAATCTTGTGATGGATGTCAACACGCGAGAGCCTTCGACAGGAACCGGAAGTGACGCATTAAATGTCATATTATATTGAGAGCATTCCAGAAGGGAAGGAAAAATAGTGATATTTGAGGCCTACGATAGGAGTATCATAAAGAGTGACTCAGACCTCAAGGAGTTTAATATATAAGTTCATTTAAAATGGATTTGAAAAATAACTGAACGGAACCGTATGATTTTCAGTAGACTCGTCTTAGACAAAGGATTTTATCCAGCACGTTTTGACATTTATTTTAAGGGCAGCAAAGTGGCGTGGATGTCGAATTGTTTTGTCCAGATACAGTTTTGACACTTACTATGCCAAGCAACCTTTATTATCTGTGATAGATTGTATTGCCCGCATGTGCGGGTATAACATCCAGTATTGGGTATTTTTATGTTGCGTAATTTTGTGTAATTATGAAAAGCTTTAATTGCTACGGAAAAATGAACTATTATTTTTCTAAATTACTTTTTTTGTCAGACGGTGCTCATTAACTTTTATCATCTTTTTTTCATCTACTTTTTTCATTTGTCAATTACCATCACCATTGTTTCATAATATTTTCATCTCGCGTCCGAATCTCTTGCATCGATATATACTGTGTGCTTTTATTTATTTAAAGTATTACTTTTGCTATCTTGGATTTTACGAGATTATTGTATAAATCTAGTCAAAACTAAATCCAGGAGATTAGAATTAAAAATGAGATTTCCCATTTGTAAGGGTATTTGATATTAAAAACGACACTCCAATACTGCTTGTGTTTGTGTTTGTATTTAATACGTTATTTAACATCACCGCGGGTTCAACTCCACAAACATTGAAGTACCGTCAAAAAGCCATTTTCCCCATCCTCAAACTCCTAATACATGCTGTCCCTATTTTTTGTGCTAAATATAAAATTATATGTATTAAATAATGCTCAACAACCTCACAGTGTTCGCTGTGTGATATTATAAGCTTGGAATTATCATTATCTATATCACTTATCTATGATTCATATCGAAGTTATGTCTATATATATGGGTCATCCAGACAGTTGGCTGTTTAACATAAAGCCACTCCGATGTCCATTATAGTACTCGGCTATTTCCGTTAGAGACCGGAACTAGCCGAAGTACTTTGAAAGGACCCTTGGAATTGCCATATCAGATGTTCACCTACCATGAATTAATACAATTGTAGACCATCCCAACTGTTGATAAGATCTACATTCTACGGGATCAAAGAACAATGATATGGGTAAATTGGAATACCGTTTGGATCATTTAAAGTCTTCGGTACTATATTTAGCCATCATTGGTAATGCAATATAGGCCTAATTGCTTCCACAAATACACTGATGCATATATCTGCGTAATGTTGATCCATTTTGAATGAAATTGTTGATAAGCAGCTTGTATAATTTGAACTTATAGCTGTTGAAAATTTGCGTAACTATAAAGGTCACTAATGGTTCAGGCGTGATGCGAGGTAATCATCCTTCGCTACTTAACGATACACAAGAGATATGCCCGCGCGACACCTAATCAAAAGAGTTAAAAACAAAGCAAATTATAATAAAATACAAATAGATAGTCTGTACAATATTTCTATGGAATTATTCTGTGTACTCCTGGCCTTCTATTAGTGTTATTATTATTATTATTATTATTATTATTATTATTGAATAATCACTGAAACAATCTCCAAAGAAAGTGTTTATAATTCAGTATGAAATAAAAATAAAATAAGTAAAAAATAAAATAAAAAACATTTAGAAAACTTCTGGATTTAATATTATACACTAGTATCGACATGTCGCTAAGTTATACAGATACTTCAGCGTGTCGCAAAACTACAGACATGTGTCAAAATGTTTAAGTTTGACTTGACACCAACGAAAAATCCGCAAGACTTTAACCGATGAAGATCAGGATGGAACGAAAGTACCAGTTGATAATGTTTTACTATTTTGGGGTAGATTTCTGATTTTGCATTATCATCTTTTGCCTTTCATCACAATCAGAGGGGTAGTGACTGTCCGCTGCCTAGACTCCAGCTGACTAACCTGCTATTTCTGTAAAAGGCTGGGTGTTCGAGTGGTTAAGGTAGCAGGCATTTACTGCTGGTGAGTCAGTGCCTAACCCTGAAGGTCTTGGGTTCGATTTCCGGACGGGTTTCAATCCTAACTATTTTCTGAATTAGAATCTGTTCAAAACTAAGAAATTGTTATCACAAACAAACGAAAATTCTGTTAATCTTCGCTTTTAAAAAAAAATTATCAATTATGGGTAATAGTCAAAACAAAAAACCAAAGTCAAGAAAACGCCAGAGCATTGATAAGCTCAAAGCTACATGTATACACTAGAACTGCGGCACACAATCTCAATCCCATATTGTTAGAACTGCGGCACTCAATCTCCGGCCCATATTGCTAGCACTGCGGCACTCAATCCGGCTCAGGCCCATATTTCTAGAACTGCGTCTCTCAATCTCAGGTCCATTTTGCTGCGGCACTTAATCTCAGGCCCATATTGCTAGAACTGCGGCACTCAATTTCAGGTCCATGTTGCTAGAACTGCGGCACTCAATCTGAGGCCCATATTGCTGGAACTGCGGCTCTCAGTCTCAGCCCATATTGCTAGAACTGCAGCACTCAATCTCAGGCCTATATTTCTAGAACTGCAGCACTCAATTTCAGGTCCATATTGCTAGAACTGCGGCACTCGACCTCAGGTCCATATTGCTAGAACTGCAGCACTCAATCTATAATCCATTTTGCCGTGGCACTCAATCTGAGGCCCATATTGCTAGAACTGCGGCTCTCAATTTCAGGTCCATATGGCTAGAACTACGGCGCTCAATTTCAGGTCCATGTTTCTAGAATTGCCACACTCAATTTCAGGCCCATATTGATAGAACTGCGTTGCTTAATTTCAAGTCCATATTGCTAGAACTGCAGCACATAATCTCAGGTCCATATTGCTAGAATTACGGCGCTCAATTTCAAGACCATGTTTCTAGAATTGGGGCACTCAATTTCAGGCCCATATTTCTAGAACTCGGCGCTTAATTTCAGATCCATGTTGATAGAACTGCGACACTCAATTTCAGGCCCATATTGCTAGAACTGCAGCGCTCAATTTCAGGTCCATGTTGCCAGAACTGCGGCACTCGATTTCAGGTCCATATTGCTAGAACTGCGGCACTCAATCTCTGGTCCATTTTGCTGCGGCACTCAATCTCAGGCCCATATTGCTAGAACTGCGGCACTCAATTCCAGGTGCATATTGCCAGAACTATGGCGCTCAGTTTAAGGGCCATGTTTCTCGAACTGAGGCGCTCGATTTCAGGTCCTTGTTGCTAGAACTGGGACACTCAATTGCAGGCCCATATTGCTAGAAATGCAGCGCGCAATTTCAGGTTTATGTTGCTAGAACCGCGGCACTCAATCTATGGTCCATTTTGGCTGCGTCACTCAATCTCAGGCCCATATTGCTAGAACTGCACCACACAATCTCAGGTCCATATTGCTAGAACTGCGGCACACAATCTCAGGCCCATATTGCTAGAACTGCGAAAGAAGAAATCGTATTCTTAACGAATGACAAAATTCCGCTTGATTTAACTCACTTTGACATATACTGAAACAATAACGCAAATAAATCCGAATTTTAATGCTGCGAAATATTTGGCCAGCGCTCTAGTTACTGCATATTCAAGTTCCAGTTCTACCCTCTTTGCAATGCGTATTTGTATCTAGGCGAAATGAAATCACATACGTTAAATCCAACCCAAATGCTGCACGCTAAACGAGAAATGTAAACGTGAGCGTTCCGATTTTTTAAAATTAGTTTGTTTCGGCTTCATGTTGCCCCTTAGCTGTAAAAATGTTAGTGCAACAGGAAGCTCCCTCCCAACCCTCCGCTTTGTTTTAGTTATAGGCCTAACGTTATACGCACAAAGTATATAATTATTAATACAACGAAAACCGACATCCAGAAAAGTGAGAGAAAAAAAAACGGACTTCAACCTCACTAAATCTGGCATTTCTGTGAGAGTCGAAGCTACAGTCTTGTTCTTATCATGATGGCAACAATATCACGCGAGTTTCCATTTGATTTTACGAGATTCGACATTAAGCGAAACAACAAGGCTTGAAAGGCACTCAGTTTTAACGGCATGTTGGCGATAAAGGTACATGATTGGTCCTCTGGTTTCTACAGAGTAGCCAGTTAATGGATTCAGTTTGGATTTCACACAAACAACTCGTATACTCTCTTGGGGGCACTGTCATCAATTAGACTTAAATGAATCCCATACAAACCAAACCTAGGCAAAACACACATATGTTTAAATCAAATGAAATATCTATCGAATACAGGTAGGTCCCTAGAGGAAATCATTTTTTTCTCCCATTAGCCTTGGTAGACAGAGCCGAGTTCGAACCCGGGTGGAAACTAATTTACTCATACTGCGGTGTTAAAACCAGATGATTGATTTAAGCTTCTTATGCAATGTACAGACGAAAGCGCGTTTCAACCCCTTGTTTCCTCCCTTATTTTAACATCTCGTGAAATCCCACGAAATCTCCTGAGATTTTTTGCGTTCTCGTGAAGAACAGGATTGTTGCTTCAACCCTCCTTGTAAGTTATACCCCCTGACTGAAGGCAGTATGGTTCAAGTATGGACATACAGCTTTGTTTAGCATTTGAGGAACATACATTTTCCAACAGAGCAACACACTGGACTTTTAATGATTGAACTGGTGTGACGATTTTTGTTGGATGTTTTCCGCCGTCATATGTATATAGCGAAATATCGTTTGGGAAGGCATTGCCCAACAAACACACTTTGTAGCTGCAACGTTGTATACTAGCAATGCAATGTTAACGTTGCAGAGTAACTAAATAATAACGTCACTGCAGCGTTAATCTACCACGAAATTTGGTCCTTAGTTTTCCACCAGTCAATACAACGTCATTATAACGTTGTCAAAACGTGACAAGAAACCACGAAGTTAAACGTTGTAACAACGCAAATCGACTACGTTGTAACTTAGTTGTGAAGTTGAACAGTTTTTGTACAACTTAACAACAATGTTATCAAAACGTTAAATGATGCAACAACAATATGACAACGTAGCTATCACGTTTCTGATTCGTTGTCGTCCGGTTGTATTCTAAGGTTGTGGCAACATGACTAATAACCCACTCGACCAAAATAAAACGTTGTCACAACGTTGTTTGGTTTGCTGGATGAACACTTATCTATGTAATCCAATCTAATCCAATTTAGTAAGCTACATGTGCGACTCAAGTTTCGTATTGTATTGCTTAGGCAATTCGAAACGAGATTTTGCTGGACAAGCCTGGAACCAGTTGGAAACCGCACCTGGTTGACTACTACACGGACAAGACAGACTTTTTTGGCGAAGTAATAGGGCATAGCCTACATCTTCGCTAGTCAAGAGTTTTAATCCGAGCTAGAGAAGATAGAGGCCATATATGGACTCAGTATCATTTTTTTATTCAGAGGCCTTATTTATAAAGGTTTCGTATGGCTAGAGGTCGTATCTCTATTGACTGTATATATAATTCAATAAGATACGTATTCACATCTAGTAGCATACGTCGTCGGCTATATTCATTATTCCCATACTGGACGCACAAGATGAGATTAAGGACACAATGATAAGATAAAAAGTTTTAAATGAAAAGCTTGACAGCTGCAAATGGTTCAGAGCTTGTCTTTCCCATCTTTTCCACAAGTTGTTTCGGGAGTTAGAACTGTGAAGCGGCGATAGTTGGCCAAAAGCTGTAATACGGTTTAGATATTTGGTTAACAGTATAGATGTGACGTGTAAATAGTTCGCTTGTATCGAAATTTTCACTTATGCAGTTGATTCAGACTTTTTCGTTTCTCAGTCGTTACAAAAAACCCCAGAAATGACAAAATATACAACAAAGAGGTGCACGGCGTTAAACACCACACAGTCAATTGAAGTAAAATTTATATTATAACACATGAAGACCCCGTAATTTAAAACATACTCTATTGTTTATAAAGGAACGGTGCACCGTGTTGATACGCTGGGTAAAGATTTCCGAAATAATACCATTCGGCAAAGCTTTAAACAATGCCAAAAAATAATGTAACGGTATTTACCAGCTCAACAATTAAGTACACTTAAAAAGGTGTCAAATTAAAATAGAAACAATATGAACGCGCCTTTAGAATGCACGTGTCATTTTATGTCCAGTTAAAAACAAGGCAAAAACACAACAAAACACAGATGTTAAACGTTTATCACGAGTTAACGGACTTATTGCAGGATACATATTGCACAGTTTGAAATACCCCTGCCAAATTTGTTAAATGTTGACACATGTTTAGATTTTAAATTAACGTCTGAAAATATAATGTAACGTCATGCCCTATTATAATGGCAAGTCATATAACCACGATGTTGTTTGGTACAATACAAATACAAACTTATCTGTTTATAAGAACAAATTTTATAGTTAAAACATTTGCATAATTACCTAAGGGAACTAGAATCTTTATCTGAATAACATACTTGCATGGCCATGCACTTTCTATAATTGATAAGATCTTAAATTGAAAAATTATTTCTTTACATATACATGAACTCTATTGTAAGATTCAATAGTATGGGCGATAAACGTGTTAGGGATAAACCAAGAATAATAGCTCTTACACCAAGATTGTCCATTTTCACTGTTTTTTTGGATGAGGAGAAGGCGTATGTAGACAGCGGGAAAAGCCCAGTCTAATAATTAAAAATATAAGCAGAATAGTGAATTCTGAACCGAGTAAATCTTAGTTTTGGCAAATGTTTCAATTCTCTATATACATTTTAACAGACAGCACATTGTAATACCATCCATATGTCCGCGGATGACATTCTCGTAGGCCTTTAGTTTATTTAATTATTAACCATGCAACCGAATTGGGATTGTTTTAATACCTTAAGGCAAATCAATTTGCACAGCTGTGTACAGTTGTACTGGAATTTGAAGTCCAAAAGCAGCCACAGTCAATTTTATACATAAGCTTAATTCGGCGAACCACTTTTAACATACTGACTGATATTTTTAGATGAACTTTTGTCATACATTTCATTGGAGAGACAAGATAATGAACAAAATGTCAATTAACGGCCATCCCGGTTATTATACTTCCGTTAAGCGTAGATTCCGGTTATTTCGGGGTCACAATTATTCTGCAATTATGTCGACAGATCAGCATAAATTAAAATGTCAAATTCAGCAGATGTACGTTTGTGTATAATTAGGCGGATGACTTTTCAATTTATATTTTTACAAGTGTTTATGCTGCTAAGTAATTGGATATAGACATGTGGCCAACGATTTCCATTTATTTCACTGATAAGTTAGTAAAAAATAGAACATGGTACACAACTGACAGTTGTGTGAAGTTTTGTCAAATGTTCTCGTGTCACTAGTCCAAGTTAACGCGAGAAGAGTCTGGTTCACGTGAAACTAAACAATGAATTGAATCGAACCGTAAATGCACAAATATTCACCAAGATCGTAAAAAAAAAACCGGATCTGTTCTAATAAAACAAAAAAAATTTCGAATTAACTGTTAACCAAAGTCAAATAATGTTTTGCGAAATCGCCCTTGTCTACTAATTTTCAGATCAAAGGCTTATATATAACTTCTCCTTAGGTGTTCTGTTTTGTCACCATTTTGTGGAAGAAATAAAAATAATAGTACAAAAACACATGTATAAACCAGAGAACCCTATAGTTCGAATAATACATCACTGCTGCCAGTCACTGAAAAGGATATTTCGAATATACAACTGAAAAGACAATTGAATCATCAGCCTCTATTAGTAGAAAGGCTTGAGTAAATGATACTTCTTTATGGAAAGGAAACTGAGGGCTTTGCCTCAAAAAGGGTCGCTTCTGGATTCCCCAGTTCCTGGGAGATACAGCTCATGCTGCATGGGTTAAGACAATTTGTGCAAACTTTCCTGTGGACTGGGCTTGCTTGAAGGCTTACACCTACAGTTTGTTTGCTCGATTGCTTAAGGTTTATCATCTCACTCGGTGTTATTTCACTTATATGGCGACGTATTGTCCACTTCACACTGCCCCTCTACATATTATAGCCTACATTTGAAAAGCGAGAAGAAACCTAGAAAAAATCCACCTCATTCACATACCTGGGGTTGACAAATCGACATTGAACAATTCAGCGAAGTAGGATTAGTAATCACAGACGCTAGCCACCAAGCCACGGTCGTGGGCTCCTACACCTACATTAATTGACGTTCAAATAAATATTTCCCAAAAGAAAATCAGAAGTTCGCTTTTTATGGCGTCATTCTCACGATACCTTTTATATTTACGTCGTCAGGATTTGTTTGTTTGATTGGTTTTTTAACGTCGTACTCAAGGGTATTTCACTTATATGACGACGGACAAAAATACAGAACATCACAAACAAATCTCCTTTCCGTTACCCTTTAGTTCTGCGAACACCAGGGCAACAAAAAGCAACCTCTTTTCTTGCCTCTTACGATCGACTGAGGAAGCCGAGGGAGTACTCTGCAGGGCCATGGCCCACCCGCTCCCTCACGGGGCGATCAGTACATTGAAGCAGTCAGTTTAGTAAGCCAACACGCTACCACGAAACCATGGCCACGGGCCGGCTGTGACCATAACAGACCAATTCCACCAACCACCTGCATCACCTGGAAGTTTGTACTCACCACAAGCGTAGAAGGTACTGGCCCAACCATAATGGTCAAGTAACAGAGAGCCTAGACTACCACACATCAGGGTCCTGGAACAAATACAATCTATTTTAATAACACCATTCACACCTGTGCTGCAATCTTTTCATGCTTGACCTTAAAATAGGTCCTCTAAAAATGCAAAATTAAATGATTAGTTCTGTTTGATTGGGGTTTGACGTCGCACTCAAGAGTATTTCACTTATCTGACAACGGGCCAGCCCATTGGATGAAGGAGACCACCCTCAACACCACTGGCAACAAACACAGACAAAACAGGACAAATATAGGACAACAACAGGACGCTATACAGACCTCATACAGATCGGCTTCCTGTTCCCCTTTGGCTCAGAGAGCACCAGGACAACATGAAGCTCCCTCCAACCACCGATGCAAATTAAGATGAAGACTGCAAACAATTCGAGAGAGTATAAATCAGTCCTTCTAAATACAGTCTGCATCACCATGGGAAGACCCTGTTCTGTCTGTTCTCCCCAACAATACAGGCTTGCCATTTATTACATGAGGAAATGAAAAATAAATAAATAAATAAAAAACAGATTGAGGTTTAAAACCAATAACATTGATCATTATATTATAAGTACAAAATTTATAGCAAAAACATAATTCACTGTAAACAAAAAAAAAAATTATAATTATTAAATGATAATCCAAGAAAGACATCTAATCTTTGCTTTACTTTAATGAACAAATTTAATTAAGTAATCAATAAATTGCTTCTTCAAGATATAATTTCAGTTATAAAGGATGGTACTTTACAGATGGTAAGGTAAAAATGTAAAGAAAAAAAGAAAATGTACATGTCGAGAATAGCTGGAATTTTTAGAAACCCAAAAGAAAAATACTGAAAAGCTGTTCACTAAATGGGAATAAAAAACAAACCAACTTTGAATAGAGGTAGGACTAACGATGTCATGTAAAAAGATCTGCTTTAAATATATTTGAGAAACACTCAACTTATCTTAAGGAAAACAAGATTTAAATCAGCTCCCCATAAAGCTCAGTTGCCTTTAGATATGGGCCATTTTCAGAAAAATGTACAAATTAAGACAAACAAAAAATAAAACACTTTTTTAAAAAAAAAGAGTCCTCTGCCTCATATACCTTAAGTACCTGATGGTGGAAAGAGGGACTTGAACTTGTGAACGATAAGTTGGAGTAAGATTATGTCAGGTTTAAATGTGACAGCACAATACAAGGGAGCTAACCTAGATCAAGTTTTCATTAGATTGGCTCCCTCTTACAAAACATTTTTTCGGCACATGGGAAGGGGAGAATAAAAATATAAATTGTGATAGTATGGATTAGATATAAAAGTGTTAATAGAGGTTTTAATTTGTAATCATCGGAACGGTTAATAGGGGAAAATCTTCAATTATTAAAAGCACCCGGATAAGAAAGGAAAAAAAAAAAAGTACAGAACTCAATCCAAGTCAGCCAAGTACAATCTAATAAATAACATCGACCATGTTTATATTTATTGCTAAAAGCAGATGTAATAAATTCCAAGCCTATGCTGTTGGGGAAAACAAACCAAATGAGGTCTTCCCACGTGGAAGAAAGGACAAAACAGGATCTTCCAACAGTTAACTAAACTCATTTTATTGGTTTTCCAAATCATTTAAAAAGGCTGTCTAAAATAACATTTCCAGCTGATTTGGAAAAAATTTTCATCTCAAATAGAGTTGATACTATAAGGCAATTTTGCATACATGTGATGTAGCACTTCATAAGTGTAAATTTATGTTGACAAAATCATCAAAACTGTGAGAAATCCAAATGATAGGCATGAAATTGAAAGAAGAGTCTTTGATCCCCTTCTCCAGTATAAGTACTCATATGATACTGTCTGAACTTATATCACAGACAGTATTAGGTTGATTGATTGATTAGTGTTTTACGCCACATTCACGGACAGTATTGGGAGTGTTCTGAATTGTAGGGGACAAAACAGAGTTATTAACAAATAGGTTTTGACTGCTAGGAGTTTTTTGACAAAGCAATTAGTGTATGGAATTAAACTTTGACTCCACTTATCTTAGCATAGTTCATTGTAGTTTTATTATTTACTTAATACTTTTTCTCTTTTAAGACAGAATGGCAGCCCATTGAGTCAAGCTGGGATGACTATGTACACGACTTAGAAACTTAGTTACCCTTTGAATCATCGAACCGTGAATGTGTTACTCAGCTAGCTCGGTCCAATCAACACATTTGGCGTGTTGGTCAAACATATGAAGTCCGCACAGTAGGCCAAGCTGACACTCCCTTCATTGTACTTGCCTTTACTGGGCAGACTTCATCAGTCTGACCAACCCTCCCAATGTGTCGTTAGGAACGAGCTAGCCGAGTAACACATTCATGGTTCGATGATTCCATGGGAAGCAGAGTTTCTAATCCCTCGACATACTCATCCCAGGGTCAAGGAAACCACCCTCGTTGTCAATGCCAACAAATAATGACCAGACTGGAGGCAAAACAAACCTTGAACAGCCTGCCTGGAAAATATGAGAATTTCCACTGACAAGCTTAACATAATAGAGTAAGGTGACTACTCCTGATGATGGTTTGATAATAAATCGAAATATTGAGTCAATATGAATTTTTCGTCCTTCTTTGGAGTAGTCACCTTACTCTGCCTGGAAAATGGTTATTAAATCAACAGCTTATATTACCCTTACCCCAGATGTGAACCGGCAGCTATAAAAGCGTATGTGAAAGACCTCTCTTTTTCCGACACCTTTTGGGCAATGAGACTAGTAAAGCCAGGGTAATGGAAGCCTGAAGACAGAAATGAAGCCACACATAAGAGTAATAATCAGTTTGCATGCAGGGTATCCTACATGACTATGCACAATCAGGTTTCATAGAAAAGACAAGCTTTAGATCAGGATGTACTCAACAATCATGTATCTGCATTCAAACTCTGGCAACTGAATCGGCCTGATACACAGGTTGACAGTTACCATGCATGGTGTTATTTGTGTTCCAAGTGGAAGTAGGCAGGGCTTATTCTCAGAACTGTAAACCCATGTAATATTACATTATTCATGTTTACAGTTTGCCATACAAGATGTTATTTGCGTTCCAAAAAGAACTAAGCGGGGCCACCCATGTGGGTCACCATGTGACCCACGGTCGTGCAAAATCCTACATCTGGCGAGAAATTAAAAAAAAAAAATTTTATCACAATTTTTTTATTTGCCTGTGTCGAACCTTTGATAGATGTACGATGGGGAGTTAGTTTAGTTAACAGATTGTATAACATTGCTAGTTGATAAGAGTAAAGGGTTCTTTAAAATAAACCGATTATAACAGACCAGGTGCACAAATGACTTAATGCTGAGTGAGGCCCTTTGGTTAAATCCACCGATTGTTTCCATTAACAGTTGAATTTCTTTGTTCTAAATTCTCTCCTACACTAACACCCGTACCTGCCGATGGAGGTCAAATGTACGCTATTCACAGAACTGAATTGGTGTTTGTGTGTTATATACGATTTTAAATTTCACTAGTTTTCACTAGACTTTCAGGCGTTTTGGTAGTGGTTGCCACTTTCAACTTCGCTGTCTGAACTATCGGAATCAGAACAATGCTCACAAACAGAAATGTCAGACTCACTATGGTACCCTCTTTCATCCATATACAAATTATTTTGCCGTTCACTTGATATTTTGACAGATATGTCATCAAATGAAGGACATAGTTTTACAGGTAAACTGAAAACGAGGCTGTGTAGGAACAGGAGATTTCCAAAAATTGAACATCTGCCTTCAGTGGAAAATGGCCACAAGCTAGTCAGAGCCAATGACCTATATTCCGGTATAGGCTTTCATGGGATGCATTTAGGCTCTGAAGGAGGGTGTCTTTAACACGATCACAGGGTTGTCTTTAACAGGACAACTGGGTTAAAAAACTCGGCTCAGATTTATGGGTATACAATTCAGTTACAAAAACCAAACAGTTAATAGGCTTTCAGAATTGCTTTGTGTATAGCTAGTCCCAGCCCATTTAGCTAAAAATGAACTTAATTGTCTCAATTTTTTACGACTACAATATAGGGCTATACAATAGCCCCATAAAAAATTATGTACAATCTGGTGAAAAATATTAAACCTGAAAAATTGTAGTCGCGAGAAATTATACATTTTTTCCAGGGGTAAGCTGAGCTTAATCTTGGAACAGTAAACCTGTGTATTGCTACACTATTGCTATTGTTTGTTTGAGGGTTACAAGTTACAACTGACGAAGTTTGTTTGTTTGTTTGGTGTTTAACATCGTACTCAAAGGTATTTCACTTTTATAACGATGGATAGTCCACTTCACACTGTGAATGGTAAATCAAAGCAGGTTCAGTTTAGGAAGCACACTCGCTACCACTAAGCACTCCCTACCACTAAGCCGCGGCCTTTGGCTTGGAGAGCATGAAAGCAAACAGAATCTTAGGTTAATTGGGACATCATAATTATCATTATTAATTATGTTGTTGAAATCAGATTTTAAACCATATAAAAAAACTAAGGAAAAAAATGTTCCTAACATAAAAAAACTAGCATCTTCACAGAGCAAAAAACGCATTTTCACAGGATTTAAAGAGATTTATGTGATCTGACAAAGTTCAGGATTTGACTAGAACACTGACTATAAGTTTGTCTTGCTAAAATAGTATTGGATTTATATGAAGAAATTACAGTAAATAACCCAGGGATTCACAGAACACTTCCTTACTGGGGACATTGGATTCATTGAGCATTGAGATTCACTCATGACTGGATTCCATCGTTAGCATGAGACTCATCAGAGATTGCAGGCCAATGGGAACTGCCTAGACCATAGCATTGGGGTACATAGACAGCTGGCCACTCGGCTCAGAGAGCTCATGAGAAAAGGATCAACAGAGCACTGCTTTCACAAAGCAGGAGATTCACCAGGTACCATGAGCACTGGATTCACAGAGCATTTGGGTACATGAGCACCAGGTACCATGAGCACTGGATTGACAGAGCATCCAAGTACCATGAGCACTGGATTCATAGAGCAGCCACGTTCCAGGAGCACAGAATTCACAGAGCACCAGGACACATGAGCACTGGATTCATAGAGCATCAAGGCACATGAGCACTGTATTGACAGAACATTGGGCGAACCATTAGCACTAGGTTCACAGAGCATCGGTATCATGCGCACTAGGTTCACAGAGCATCGGTATCATGCGCACTGGGTTCACAGAGCATGGGGTACCATAAGCACGGAATTCTCAGAACATCAAGGCACATGAGCACTGGATTCACAGAGCATGGGATACCATAAACACTGAATTCACAGTGCATCAGGTATCATGAGCACTGGGTTCACAGGTCATCATGTATCATGAGCACTGGATTCATAGAGCATGGGGTATCATGAGCACTGGATTCATAGAGCATGGGGTATCATGAGCACTGGATTCACAGAGCACTGGATTCACAGAGCATTGGGGCGCATGAGCACTGTATTCAATGAGTATAAGGTACCATAAGCACTGGATTCACAGACCATCCAGGTAACATGAGCACCAAATAAACAGAACATCGGGGGTGCCATGAGCACTGTATTCCCAAAGAATTAGGTACCATGAGCATTAGATTCACAGAGCATCAGCACTGGATTCGCAGAACATGTCTGTAAGTAATGCCAGAATCACAATGCACTAAAGTCACATAAACCAATAATGGAGACATCTTGACACAGGCGTGATTCACTCATCTCGTCAGCCAGAGCACTTATAATATCCAGCAACAAATCCCGACTTAATCGCCGAATCTCTGGTAACCGGGCAACCTGTCAACAAAAAGTCAGAAATGACACCTTAATCACTCAAACAAAGCAGACCTGCCCACCGTAGAAGACAGTTATGTGTAAGAAAATGATTTTTTAGGAATATTTTCTCTCCGTTATGTGTATTTTTGTGTTTCTGTTTAGCATTAATTTAAATTTCTGTGTGTACTTAAATGACGACATGCCAGCCAAATAAATGAAGGAAACCACCCTGAACGCCACTGACAACAAACAATGAGAACACAGGACAAATGCATTGTTTGTTTGTTTGATTGGGGTCCAACGTCGTATTACGGGTATTTCACTTATATGACAAGGGATTGTCCACTTCACACTGTTCCCTGTCTAATTACCGTCGTAAACCAAGAGGAAACCATGTAAAGACCACGCAGGTGATTGCGAGAGTCACATCATGCGACTCGATCAGATTAATGGTACATCGAAGTAGGATAAGAAAGCGCACACACTAAACACTAAGTGATTGCCACAGGCTCCAAGAAGTAATACAAAGACATCACAAACAGATCGGCTTCATGTTGCCC
>JARFOD010144023.1:0-12920 GCA_031763545.1 Mopalia muscosa | reverse complement strand
GTCCCCTCTTAGACTCTTCTCTTCAAACTATCTTAACAGTGTGGGCGTCAAGATCCATTCATGGATCTCTTGTTTTTAATGTCAATAAAAAATGTACATCAGACTTTACAAAGACTTTTTAATGTTACTGGAGACAAAGCGATTTAAACACTGGGAATCAATGGAAATAAAGTTGATTGGGGTTTAACATCCTACTCAAGGGCATTTCACTTATATGATGACAGATTGTCCACTTCACACTGTACACAGCTCAATAATGGTGGAAATCTGCGAGCCCTGGGAACTTAACGTCAACATCAAGATAACCTTATTGGTACCAGGGCAAAGGGGCAACATGGATCAGATCTGTTTGTGAGCGGGTGGTTGGAGGGAGCTTCATGCTGCCCTGGTGCTCTCCGAGCTAAAGGGGAACAGGAAGCCAATCTGTTGGTGGTGTCTGTATCTCATCCTGTTGTCGTCCTGTATTTGTTCCGTCATGTCTTTGTTTGTTGCAAGTGGTGTTAAGGGTGGTTTCCTTCACCCATTGGGCAGGCACGTCATCATATAAGTGAAATACCCTTGAGTAGGACGTTAAACCCCAATCAGTCAATCAGGGATATCTTTGTATAATGTCCTTTGATTGTCCTGTATTTGTCCTGCCTTGTCTTTGTTTGTTGCCAATTGCGAGTGGCTTTGTGAGGGGTATCCATTAGGCTGTCACTCTGTCATATGAGTGAAATAACCTAGAGTATGACAGGTAAACACCAATCAAACAAACACATCCAATCAAATCACAAATCAGAATAATCACACTGGCACTTGGATTTGGATTACAGTATAGAAAAAGCTATGAATGGGCTCGAGGTCTAAGTTAATTCTCAAAGACAAATATTTTAATAGGTTTCAAAGTATTGAAGATGAAAGTTTAAAGAATTTAAATTAAAGTTTTATTCCTTAACTTTCTTTCTTGCCTACAATAATTTAAATTTCTTCCAAACTCTGTTTTTGCCTTAACACATGTATAGTTCTCTTGAACAGGTGTTAGGTGTAATTTTACTGCAAGAATCAATTTTTAGAGTATACAGAGTTAAACTTCTGCGGAAACTAAAATTGATCAAGGTTTTTTTCTAAGAAAGGTTTTTTGTAACAGTCTGCTGGTAAGGTCATTGGACAGATTATGTTTACATCCGACGCTGTCATTATCTGTTTGTGTTTGTTTAACTAGGGTAAAGTTTAAGCTGTTTTAAGACCTCTGCTGTCAAAGGCTGCAGGTTCCGATCACAGATTATCAGCTCAATGTTGTTATTGGGCTCCCAGGGGTAAACATTGATGAAGTCAAGTCAAATAAAGACCCGGCATACATATTGACTTGAAATGTTTACAGTGGTGGCGAATCAATGGATTTATTTAAGCAGCGATTTTAAAGAAGTCTGTTGTGCGCACTACATGGCTTACCATATATGTGGCTACACATAGCTCTCTGTGCTCTTTTTATAGAGAAACTAAAAAGAGGCCTAAAATAAACATGCATTTGTCACAATTTGTTTTTGCACATTTATAAGATAAAAAGGTATTGAGAGTGGTTAATGGTGATTTATTACCAAATGTGGCATCTACCATCATCATGAATTCAATAGACAGCGTAACTTCAGCTGATAAATCTTGACTGGGTTGGAAGCTAAACAACCATTAAGAACTACTAGGTTTGCACAGCTCAATTGATGTGCATTTCTAATAGTTATTTTAGCAATATATATTTATTTTGTTTTCATATCAAAATCTGACAATAACCTATAAAAATCTGACAATAACCAATCCAAATCTGACAATAACCAATCCAAATCTGACAATAACCAATCAAAATCTGACGATAACCAATCAAAATCTTACAATAACCAATCAAAATCTGACCATAACCAATCAAAATCTGACAATAACCAATCAAAATCTTACAATAACCAATCAAAATCTGACAATAACCAATCGAAATCTTACAATAACCAATCAAAATCTGACAATAACCAATCAAAATCTGACGATAACCAATCAAAATCTGACCATAACCAATCAAAATTTGATGATAACCAATCAAAATCTGACCATAACCAATCAAAATCTAACAATAACAAATCAAAATCTGACAATAACCAATCAAAATCTGACGATAACAAATCAAAATCTGACAATAACCAATCAAAATCTGACAATAACCAATCAAAATCTGACGATAAACAGTCAAAACCTGACCATTACCAATCAAAATCTGACAATAATCAATCAAAATCTGACAATAACCAATCAAAATGTGAGGATAACAAATCAAAATCTGACAATAACCAATCAAAATGTGACCATAATCAATCAACATCTGACAATGCCCGATCAAAATCTAACAATAACCAATCACAATCTGACGATAACAAATCAAAATCTGACCATAACCAATCAAAATATGACAATAACTAATCAAAGGTGCCGATAACAAATCAAAATCTGACGATAACAAATCAAAATCTGACAATAACCAATCAAAATCTGACAATAACCAATCAAAATCTTACAATAACCAATCAAAATCTGACGATAAACAGTCAAAATCTGACCATTACCAATCAAAATCTGACAACAACAAATCAAAATCTGACAATAACCTATAATAATCTAACAATAACCAGTCAAAATCTGACAATAACCATTCAAAATCTGACAATAACCAGTCAAAATCTGACCATTACCAATCAGAATCTGACAATAACCAATCAGAATTTGACAATAACAAATCAGAATCTGACCATAACCAATCAGAATCTGACAATAACCAATCATAATCTGACAATAACCAATCAGAATCTGACAATAACAAATTAAAATCTTACAATAACCAATCAAAATTTGACAGTTACTGATCAAAATCTGACAAATAATCAATCAAAATCTGACAAATAGTCAATCAAAATCTGACAAAAATTGATAAAAATCTAATAATAACCAATCAGAATACTAACTTGATAACAGATCAAATTTGAGAAGTGTTTCTATGTTAAATGACAACAACTGACAAATTCACAGCTAAATTTGTATATAACTGATCAAAATATGTTCACATGTGAAACCCTGTCATATATTGTCAGAGAGGAGCTAGGATATTTTTTAAAATTCTCTATGAAACCCCACCTTTATATACATATACATTGTAGGTCAGTCTTATTTATGCCCCCTACTTTGAACTTTGCCAACTTGACAAACTACCCCTTTGTAAAGTATTTAGTTTCAATGGAGAGCTCTATTCAGTCGTTCCCAGCTGTCCAAGGGTTATGCATCAAGTACTAATGTCAATGTTGATATAAATAAACATCTTTGTTGACCAGTAGTTGTATTAAATACCCAAATAATATGCTTTTCAAATGGATAATTTGGAAGTTTTAGTGACATTTAGAAGTGGGGTAGAATAAACTATTAAATAAAATTTCTCGATAATCCCCCTGCTTCCTCGGTCGATCGTAAGAGGCGAGAAAAGAGGTTGCTTTCAGTTGCCCTGGTGTTCTCAGAGCTAAAGGGTAACAGGAAGCAGATTTGTCTGTGATGTTCTGTATTTGTGTCCGTCGTCATATAAGTGAAATACCCTTGGTACAACGTTAAACACCAATCAAACAAGCAAAGATCAGACATTTATCCTAGTATGCTACTTGCGCTGTTAGTGGCAGAAGGAAATAGTTAACTTAGTTATGCAGACTAGGTGAACACAATGGCTGCCTTACATGTGCTTGAGCATGGAGCCTGTCTGGTGTAACAAAATTGTGGATTTTCTTGATTTGTTTTCATGTAAGACTGACATTTAAGCCAGGTGGACAAAAACATGTATACATTACTGACAGTTTTTAGTATTTATCAAGAAGTCAATCCCCACAAGATTTTTGCATCTTTCGCTGTTTATGTTCAATATAATAAACTATACTGCAACATTTTTTTTATTGACCACTTCTTTAGTTAACCAGCCTTACAAAACAAATAAATTACATATTTATTTCTTTTCAACCACACTATGTCTTACAGCATGCATTCCAGAGATACTCAGCACTTCAGAGTGGGCACAACACTTACTAACTCAAAGCATTAGGGTGCATTGTGTCATTTCCACTCAATATAAATAATTGTATTATGTGTATCAAATTGTTTTTACATGTTTATTTTGAAATTGTTCACCTTAGTTTCTCCGACTTAAATGTTCCATATTTTGTTTTAGCTTTGAAGAGGCCATATCGGTCCCAGTCTATTTCCGTGATGAGCAGTCGAGCCAGCAGTGGTAGTGGGAGCCGAACGCCCACCCCATCTCCTCAAGCTAAAAATGGGGTTTTGAACAGTATGTCTGCGACATTCCGAGAAATGAAGGAAGCATCTCTGAGGAAAAAGCGTGTCGAAAGTGCTTATGATATAGACAATATAGTCATTCCTTACAGCATGGCAGCATCCACTAGAGTAACCAAGCTCAAATATAAGGAAATTGTGACGCCCAAGTAAGTTAAATTTGATGTTGGTTGCCGAAACCTTTTCAGATTAAAGGGACCTAACTTTAAATGTAGTGTGGACCAGGGGAGGCAACTCCTGAATGTTAACTTAAAGATAAACTGGATACAGATAAGAGTATTGATTATAAAATCTTTTTAAAAAATTAAACTTTTTTATGCTTTATTTTTATGGCATTAATTTTTATTGTTAAGGTGGCGTGATCTGCTGGATCCCGATAGTGAAGACGTTGCCATGGATTTGTCCACTCTACTGGATGAACCAGAACATTCTCCAAATGAAACGGGTGATGGGCCAACTACAGAGGCCATTGATCCTATAACAGAAGATGAACAGGAAGAGGAGGTATGTGGCTCAATTTTGTGTGTTAAAATGTTAGCATACATAAACAGTGAAACCAAGGAAAAATTCACAAATTTGTGTTTTCTTCAGCTGATAAAAAAAAATATATATTTCACACTAAAGCATCTGACAGTCACCAATATTTTTGATAAAGTTAGCTTGAAAACAAATTCCTCCACTAACTTCAAATTTGGTGTGTAGCTTGCAGTTAAAAGTATTCCCAAATGGTTGATACCTAGAAAACGTATTAAAATAGTCAAATATTCACTAAACGATTTGCAACATGTTTCATTAAAAAATTCGTTATACATGTGGAGAAATTGGGATTCGAAAATCTGACTTTCATTAAAAGTCGGCTGTGATTATTGAGTGAGGTCACCAGGGGAATTCACCATGTGACTGGTATCTACAGAAACCTGACCGCCATTTTATTTTTTCTCATTATCTAACAATTCTTTGTGTATCTCCGGTATGGAGTCGTCATTATCCGGTACAGATTGTTCTGAATGTAGTTTCTCCTGCCTACGTCACAGCTCAGATAACTTGTGTGAAAAGTTGCAAGTTTGTAAGTGAATAAAACAAATTCTAAGTGTCAGAAAATACAGGATTTATTTAACAGATAGTTATAGTATTATATTTGTAATTCAGTCCTTGTTAATCTGATATAAAATCCACAATAAGTAGAGGATTAATTCACTGATTAACTAAAGCTTTGAATAGAGCCACAAATATGGCCGACAGATATTGCACCAATATGGTGATGAGCAACGTAATTTCTATTAATTGGATCTTTGAAAAAATAAAACTGTTCTTAAACATAAGAAAGTAATGGTGATTTGGCTGTTATTATGAGCATATTTTAAGAACAAAAAGGCTTTTAGTGTTGGACCTGCAAGCTGCTCAGCCTGCAAGTTTTAAAAGCCAACCAATAACCTATATAAAAGGGAACTAACTCTTCGTTCAGTTTAACAAAGCTAATAGAGTTATCCTCTGTTGACAAGAAGTCAAAAGTAAATTCCCTGGTCTTGTAATTGTCGTTATCAGATTGGATGTGCCAATTTTTTGTTAGAAATGCATATATGGTCTTGTTTTAAAAACATTCCGCATCATGGCATCAACATGTTAGCAAAAATTTGAAGTATATTGTTCAGATCATTTTAGGACTTGCATTACTTGCACTTTATGTTGGGGAATAGTTCTTCCTTTTTTTCATGCAAATATTTTGATCCTAAAATATAGCTTCCTATTTTAAATTTATTGATAACTTCTTTCAAATGTGAAAACATATGTGGCTCTTTGTATAGGAATCTTTGTAAGAATTAAGGTACCACAACAACATAATCCAGCTTTTTACTCTTACATGATTGCAGTCTTTTTCTAAATTTGTATTTTGACACTGATTTTGATCAAATTATCTATGAAGATTGTATTTTAAAGCAATTTTGCTTACTTTATTCAAAGGCAAATGTATGTATTTAAATATTCTGCAAACCAGGTGAAAAACTTGAAATGTTACCTTATTTCACAAAAGTTTACATAACCGATTTCAAGGTTGTGTCTGACAAGATTACAGCACAGGCCTGGTTTTTACTAGGCTTCCTCTCAGTTTCCCACTGTAATTAGGCGAGGAACAGGGTGACATGAATCATATGTCGTATAAGTGAAATACCCTTGAGTATGATATCAAACCCCAATCAAATAAACAAATATAATTATAAAAAAACGTTACTGAAGGTTCAACAAACATTTCTATAGAGCATAAGAAACACTGTTTTGTTTGGTTCAAAATCATTTTGGACTTTCAAAACCATTATAGGTGTTGACCAGATATATCGGATTAATCTGGTTTTCTCCAGGTTTTCCACAGTATTTAAGCAAGAAACGGTGTGATATGAAGTAAACTTGAGTGGAACAAACAAACTTTTCTAAGACCTATTGTTTAAGATAGCTATTGATGAGTAATGATGTGTTAATGTAAATTTCTTTTACCTTGCAGATTGAGGACTGTTCAGATGAAGCCTTTATGCAGAGACACATGAAATGCGAAGGGCAGGAAAAGAAGAGATTTATGTCATTTGTTCAGTATGGCCGTCGAGTAAGAGGCTCTAGGACAGAAAGTGGGTCAAATACACCTGAGCAGTTGTGCGGGGATTTACCTTTGGACAGTCAGTTATCAGGAGGTTCGGTTCTTGTATCGGAGCCCCCAACCACTCCATCTGAAATCCCGACCACACCCAGCTCTCAATTTTTCACACCTATTCCTATTCGAGAGGGCAGAGAAAGTAAAGACAATGGTATGCGGCGACGAAGCGATTCCTTGAGTCGAAGGGACAGATCAGGGTCTTTTGATGAAAGTGCTAACCAAGGAGTTCCTGTAGAGATGGACATCGTGTATGCAGACCCTTGGCAAATCCGTTCATTCCCATTAGAGCAGGAAGAGTATGAGAGAATATTAGCTGAACAACCAAGTGTAGAAGAACTTAAAAAACGTGTTGTTGAGGAGACAGCCAAGACCCTAATGGCAGCTCCACTTTCAGCAGGTGTGATAATTAACAGTCGGTCAAGTTCTCCTGCACCCAGTACTTCTACATCAATGTCTGAGGAGGATCCCAATGACCCAGAATGGACTATTCAATGTACCAATCCACAGAGTCACCCTAGTGTTCTCTAGACATATACCTTCTCTGGGTGATATGAAGAAATACATTATGGCAGGCTAGTATCTGCTAACCTGTGCTCTGTAAATTGACTGCACTTCAGTTGGAAGCCATAACTTCGTTAGTTGGAGGTAACAACTTATACCAAAGTGGGAAGTGACAAACTGTTTGCTAGTTGGAAGTTACAACTGCTACATAACTGGGAAGCTACAAACTGTATGAGTTAGAAACTTTATAGGAATTCAAACCCACAATTATTATGTTAGTTGGAACTAACACTTAAGGCATAAGTAATTATTAGTTGGAACCAAGAATTAGTGCATTACTTGGAGCCCACAACTATGATGTTAGTTGGAACCAACAATAAGCGCATTAGTTGCAGTCCACAACTAATACTTCAGTTGGAATCCACAAATAGTGTGAAGGTTTGAACCCATAACTAGTGCGATAGAGCCC
This sequence comes from Mopalia muscosa, assembly GCA_031763545.1. Lineage (NCBI taxonomy): Eukaryota > Metazoa > Mollusca > Polyplacophora > Chitonida > Mopaliidae > Mopalia > Mopalia muscosa. Next base: position 4,962 of record JARFOD010144023.1, on the reverse strand, counting down.
ACAGCTAAACTAGTAGTTGAGAGCCACACCGTTTATGTAAGTCTCAACACGTTTGTAGTAGCAGGAGTGACAACTCCTGCGTCAGGGCCAGCCAAACCTATGAAGTTAAAACACACTGAGGGTATGTTCTAGGTGCATTAGTTCAAATTAGTTTGTTTGATTGTCAGTTTTATTGAAGGTCATTTTTAAACTGCACAATTTGTGGCAGTTTATAAAAAGGAATTCATAAAACTAGACGTTATCTAATCACACAGGGATAATTGGCGTTTATTAAGTGCTTTTAATTGACTATGATGTTACATTTATGAAGTGTTAATTCAGTTGATTTCTTCAAAGACTTGCTAGTGATCTGAAGAGTGTATACAACATGTATAGTATTTGTAATTAGCTTGGTTTCATTGGATGTTTATTTGTCCTGACTTCGAAATTAAGCATCAAGCATTTGAGGTTCTATAATTATATGATTCAGTATAAACTTAGATTGCATTTACTTTCACTCTGTATTTCAGAAAATGAGTGTTTATAACAGGTGTACAGAAAACTTGTAAATACTGTACAATGACATGTATTCTCATCCCTTTTAGTGTCCAATAAAATTCTCATGTACACATTTGTCAAGTTCCATTAATTTCCTTTCCATTCTATATAATCATGTAAATGCTTTCACTGTAAGTAACCTGTACATAGTTATGGCAAGACACAGGAAACTGTGTTCAAAAAGCTACATGTATATAGCAATTTGTTGAGAGAAATATTTTTACTTGTTAAAGCTTGTAGTTAGGGTTCTGTACTCCTGTTGTAAATTAATAGGACCTGTGTTATATTGACATGTATGCAAGAAATATTTAGTGTGTTTTGGGTCTTGCCATCGAGCTAATTAGTTGTTCTCTGGACACAATCCTTTATTTTCATCCTTGTAGAAGTCCCAGGTGAATACAACCAGTGAATTTAATCCATTTTTTTTTCTTCTGTTTTGTTGGTCAGAAATTACAAACCGTTAATAAAACATTCTTTGGTATTTAATTGCAGCATTTATCAAACTTTATAAGGGAAAAGCTGAATTGTAAAATTCAGTTGCTTGCTTGTGCTAAATTTTAAGAAATTTAATTATCACTGTACCTGTTAATGTGTTCACTTCATTTCTTATTTAACTTGCTATCACTCCAGTGCAATTTCCCAATAAACTGTCCCCAAACACAAAGCTTTCTGAAATTTGGAATCTGTTGCCATGTTTGTCATTATATTGGGTTTATATCACAACAAGTACTCTTATGGATTCTAACAACTTAATTGTCCACCACTACTATAGTAAGGGAGGACTTCAAAATGCTACTCAGCTTCCGCTGGTCTGTCTTTTATGTTCATGTTCGTCTGTCAGTGGCTTAGCCAGAAATCAAAAGTATGGTATCCAAAATGGTCATTTTGCTTCACTTTTCAAATAAACAGGGTGTCCAATTTGAACAGTTTTCCTATCTCCTGCATGTTAAAGTTTCTTAAAACAGATTGTCTAAAATGAGGCAATTGTTCACTTCAGGGTGTCCATTTGGACAGGTGGATGGGTATCTGCCTAAGCCCTTGTCTCACAATTCTTTGTGAACAGGCTAACTTCAAAACAAATTGACGGATTAACTTTAAATTTGGTATGTAGCTTCCCCCTGTTAAGACGAGGGATGGTATTGCATTTCACTGAATTCCTTTGAACGAAAAGGCCATTATTATATAATGTTAGCATATTGATGTCTGTACTCTGTAGAGATATAATTCACGGATTAACTTCCAACTTGGTAAGGAGCTTCCTCTGGTTAAGACGACAGATGGTATTACATTTATGTAAATTTCATACAATTTAAATGTGAACTGGATAAGTAGAGAATAAATTCTTGGATGAGCTTATTACTCTGAAGATAGCTTCCTGTCTTTAAGACAATGGTCTGGACTGAATTTCTAATCCCTTAAAACAGAATGGCCGCCCTTGCAAAGTTGCATTATTTTACAATTTTGATTACTGTATATGTTGTGAACTCTTTAATTGTAACATATTCATGGACAAACTTGAAGCTTTTAATATAATCTCCTCTATTAAAACAACAGATGGGATTGAATTTCTTCAATTTCAACCAAACAAAATAACTTCCAATGCATCCTTTTACAATATGTATGTGTTCTGAACATGATACTTTTTATATGCCCGCTTTCGGTGTTTCATGACGTATATCCAAGGTCATTGAGTAAAGGTCAAGGTCGCCATCTCCATTATACTAAAAACCTTGTCCAGCCCATAACTTTTAAACAAAAACTTTGAAGAAGCTTCTACTTTGCACGATGGTCCTCATAGCTAGGGGGTGTGTCATGACCTATATCCAAGGTAATTGAGTAACGGTCAAGGTCACCATCTCCATTATACTAAAAAAACCTCCTCCGACCCATAACTGTTAAACAAAGACTTTGAAGAAGCTACTTTGCTCAAATGTTCCTCATAGCTAGGGGGTGTGTCATGACGTATATGCAAGGTCATTGGGTCAAGGTCACCATCTTCATTATACTAAAAATCTTGTCCGGCCCATAACTTTTAAACAAAAACTGTGAAGAAGCTTATACTTTGCACAAATGTTCCTTATGACTAGGGGTGTATCATGACCTATGTCCAAGGTCATTGAGTAAAGGTCAGGTCGCCATCTCCATCATACTAAAAACCTTGTCCTGGAACAAAACCAACAACTTGCAGCGGGCGTATCTTGCACCCCTTGAGTGGTGCCCTATTTTTAGAAACGTGGAAGTTAGCTTCCCACTACTAAGACCTAGGATTGCATTTCATCTAGTTGCGCAAAGCAATATGGTCGCCATTGCATACTTATTCAATATTCACGCCTACATGATAATTTTGAGAACAAATTCACTGAATAACTTGAAACTTTTACGGTAGCTTCACCCCATGAAGACGAGTAATTGGATTTCATTTATTCCCTTTCTGCAAAACAAAATGACAGTCATTGCATAAATTTCAAACTTTGAAAATAGTTTCCTCGATGGGATTGAATTTCATTTAATTCCAAACCAAAATGACCACCACTCAAATTCAGGTATAAACTTCAATCTTTGCTTTTGTGTTAATACCATCGATGCGGTTGTATTTCACTAGGTTTCACAATAATTATGGCCGACATTGCATGTAGCACCAAAATAGTGATAAACACCCTAACTTTTACTCTGGTGTACCTCCTAGCTACTCCGCTTGCTGTCCACTACTATAGTAAGTGGGGACTTAAAATTGCTACTCAGCGTCCGTCCCAAATGTTTGTGAACCTGCTAGCTTGAAGGCGTATATCAATCAAAAAAGCGTTGTGTAAGATTAAAACGTCTTTATTTTTACTCCCTGCCTTACCATGTGGTACATTTAGGTTACATTGGGGTAAATGGTAAATCTGGTAAAACCAATAATTCTTTCAGAATTTCTCACCACTGAAGTCGTATATCAATCAAAAAAGCGTTGTGTAAGATTCAAATGTCTTTATTGTTACTCCCTGCCTTATATTGGGGTACATTTAGATTACATTGGGGTTATATGGTGATCTTCGGTAAAAGCAACAATTCTTTCGGAATATCTCACCATTGAAGTCGTATATCAATCAGAAAAGCGTTGTGTAAAGTAAAAACGTCTATATTGTTACCCCCAGCTATACGTTGGGCTACATTTAGGTTACATTGGGGGTAAATGATAAATCTTCGGTAAAACAAATAATTCTTTCGGAATGTCTCACCACTGAAGCCGTATATCAATCAGAAAAGCCTTGTGTAAACGTCTTTATTTTTACTCCCTGCCTTACATTGGGGTGCAATGAGTGGAAACTTCACTGTATGCTTGGAGTTATTTCCCCTTGTATTTGGGGAACTTGGCGAACAAATTGGTATTAAAAATGAATGTTTTGATCGGTATTTATCAAAATATGATCGAAAACCGATCGAAAAAGTTGTTTTTTTTTAGTATGAGAAAGACATTTTCTTTGTTCTGTGCCTCACATTGGGGTACATTTGGGATACATCGGAGTAATAAGTCGGACCGACATCGGATTACCATTTACAGTCACCCCGTTCCCAATTTATATACCAATATAATTGCAGTAAACTTGTCTGAATTTAAAACTGACGAAATTAAGCAATATTTGTCATATTGGGTGCTAGAGGGTTAATCTCATTGTAATATTTTGGCAAATACAATTTTTTTCTCTACATATAAAAAAATCCCACAATAGTTGCAGGGACGATTGCACATGCTACACTGACCGTCCTCCCACCTGCCACAAGAATGTTTTGGACGCGATAAGTTTAAAAAAAAAAAAAAAAAAACCATAGATAAATGTTGAATTTGGCATATAGGCCTACAGCTTCCTCGTATTAAAACCACGACTCCCCACTAACTCTCAAAACAATACGGACGCCAATACGTAATTATTGTGACTATTTCTTTTGAACCTGCACACTAGGCCTACCTTATAAATACTTTAACGAATAACTTCAGACTTGCTGTGCAGTCGGATGGGATTGTATTTCCCAAATTTCACAAAACAAAATTGCTAGTCTTTAACTTATTGTCTGGATCTATAGGCCTAAGGGTGGGAATGGAAACGCAATTTGAAATAAAGAAAATATTTTCACCGATTGACCGGTCTCGATACATTGGATTGTATTCCACCAAACTCCATTGCAGAACAGGATGGCTTAAAACCGGTTAACAAGCAAAACAAAATTTTATATTCCTCCTGTTGCGATGATGAATGGGAGCGCGCTTAAAAAATTACACCAAACGATAGTGTTGTCTGACACCGTAGTACTATATAAGTAGTATAGTCAGAGCAACTCGGGTCGCATTTGGGAGGAGGAGGTGAGGAGGCACCTCACTACATAAATAGTAGTGATGGCACCTCACGGCACCTCACGGCACCCCACGGCACCCCACGAGATTTC
>JARFOD010144012.1:0-12921 GCA_031763545.1 Mopalia muscosa | reverse complement strand
TAGCATCGAGATCGAAACGTCGCTACCCAATTATATTCAGAAGTTGTACATCCATAACAGTCGTCATGTCTTACTACATGTATATAGTTTGGTTGGTTTGTTTGGAGTATTGCACTTGTCCAGAATTGCTCCGAGTTCAAAATAGGGCAGCCCTCTAGCTAGGGCAGTTTGTTTGAAGAGTAGCAATGCTGTCTTTACTTAGCACTGGAGGAAAATTAACTTTCCAACATTATGTAAATGCTTCACATCGTGGTTGTGTTAGTGTCAATATTGTTGGAATACACAGCTGTCATAGAAGCTAGTGAAATACCCTAAAGCACAACGTAAAACACAATCAGTCAATCAATCAGTCAAACTCGGGCATGTCAGACACAGTAGTTGACATATTGGGACAGATTGTTTTAAGTCTGTTTCCTTTATAATTTGACCCATTCAAAATTTATAATTTTTTTGTTTACCAATTACATAACCATTGTTGCTATCTAACAAAGTTATATACATTTCTCTGAAAAGCTGAACAACAAAACTGATTTTAGCTTCACAATTTAATTTAATTTAAAGTTTTACAAATATGACAGAATACATGTGAAACCAATACAAACCAAATTAGATTTTTCATGAATCCATCTTTTAACTATAATGAATTCTTCAATTGTAACACAAATGATGTCAACCCTTGAAACACAGTTTGTCTGTCCCTATGTATCTCAAATGTGTGACAGAGAAAGTCACAACCATTTTTTACCCTTGTATGGATCCCTTGGAAGTTACGTTCACATTGATTGCTTAAAGGGAGAAAAATGTCTGTGTTTTTTCTATGGGTCAAAAAAAGATAAAGGCTCAGAACCAACAGTGTTTCTAAATGATATACTTTTACAAATTTATCAGATAAAACAAGCTGTTTAGGGTTTTAAACTATTTAACATTTCCTTTAAAAGTAGTATTTGGAATTTAAGTGACAATGAAAAACGATCTTTGTTAATTAATGAAATTGTGAAATGCAATAAAATGTATGTACATAAAAAAGTGTTTTACTTAAATGTATATTTAGTTCATTGATGTCAATATTTTTGTTGTTTTGGGATAGCACGATAACAATATTATTGTTAATATTTGCTTCCTAAAAAACACAAAAATCATTCGTTCATTGATGTCATTTACTTTTTCAGTCCAATTATATCTGGTGTAAAGAGAAATCTTAAGCATTGAGTAATGTTACAGTCAAAAGTCTCCCAGCTGCCATGTTTTTGTGCTTTAAACCAATGAGTTGATATTGATCAATCAAATCCCTTTCTCAGACCACTGCCATATTTTCACACTATGTCGCAGACCTTAGTCAATTGTAAATGTGTTCCCTGTGCTGTCCCTCTTTATACTTAGCTTGAATTTACACACATTTATAAGTGTATATAATAGCCATTCTATCCATCGTTTTCAAATATAAATGTACAATTCCATAGAGCCAATACATATTGTTTTCACAAAGATTTGTTGAGCTGTAGGATACAACAAGATTGTAGGTCATATACCATCATAACCAGGGGCAGGCCAATTAATGGGCATGTTTTCAACTTGATAATTAATTCTTTGTAACTGATTGGCATGATTGTAGTTGATATGGTTTCAAAGATCTAGCAGCCCGCGACCGTGGCTTAGTGGTAGTTTGTGCGTTTCCTAAACTGAGCCTGCTTCCATTTACTGGATGGGTTCGAGTCCACCCTTAGGTATATGAGCGAGTCATATGTTGTGGCTCTGGCAATCGCAGGGGTGGTTTTTACGACATTGCTCCTCGGTTATCCACAGTATTAAAACTCGATACAGTGTGAAGTGGACAATCCGCCGTCATATAAGTGAAATACCCAAATCCAACAATCAAATTAACAATCAAAGATCTAGCTTGGCCTCGTCAGGATAACAGTAGAATGTTACCAACAGATTCATACTGGCTTTACTTGTGCTAAGCAATGAAGGAACATAAAATTTTCATCAGAGCCAAATACAACTAATTTTTTTTATTTTTTTATTTTTTGTTAGTTAAACTATTGTGAGAGAACTAGAAGACAATATACCCTTAACACCGCATTTACCCTGACAGTAAATTTATTGTCCTACCTTGCATGTTGGACCCGTAGCCCATTCAGCAAGAGGCCGGCAGACATGGCTTTGAGTTAGCTTGTACACTTACTAATCCTACATGTACTTCAATTTACCGTTCACGGGATTGAGTCAGTTTGTCAACAGTCAGCTTTATGAGGGAGTCACACGATGTGGCTCCGGCTATCGCAGGGGGGATTTTACGAGGTTTCGTCATAGTTTAAACAGTAATTGAGCAATGAGAAGTGTAAAGTCGACAATCACGTCTTCATGTAAATGAAATACCCGTAAATATGACATTAAACCCCAATCAATTAAACAAATAAACTCATTGAGCTACGGACTCCAGGTTTGAGCTGGAAGTGTATTGCCCCATGTTTTGTGTCCTGCCTGTCTTCTTTATTAAATTGTCATGGTAACATTGAGGTGGTTAATTCACTCGCCAGACGAACACATTCTGAAAATAATGAAATAATTCCCCAAATAGTTATTTAAAGAAAACTTTGATATACCCTGAATCAATTACAACTTTGTTCATATAAATTAAAATTATAAGTTTGGAAACTTTTTATAGGACAAAGAAATTGTGTCTGGCAGGCACATGACATTTTTTTCAGCATCATGAATTTTCAGAAAACATAAATTTGTCACAAAATATCATTCATAAATTTGTTTTTTTGAAAGCCATAACCACAAAAATTGTTTGAAAAATTTATAAATGGAAGTTACGGTCATTTACAGAAATGCTGATTTGTTTTTTCTATTTTTCATGTTTGTGTTTGTGAAGTTTGAGAGATCCAGGATGCCCTTTTGCCTGCATTCTTCAAATGACCATTATTAAGAAAGTGTTTGTCAGTCTAAATTCCATTTGTCAGTGTTTTTTGTTTGTTTGTTTGATTCGCATTGTTGGGTTTAAGAATCATTGTTATTAAAGATCTCTACCAGCATTAAATCAAATCAATTCTTTTTTGTGCTCAATCATTAATTTTTTGGCTGCTATCTAGGGAATCCCCTGACAAAAAGGGAGAGAAACAAAAATATTAGCATATGTCTTGGTTTGTACATCGATGTGTCTTCATTAAGAGGCCTGGATTCCCTCTAATTTGTGTTAATTAGGTGATAAACACATATTGGACAGAGATCATTTTTATATTGAAAAACGGCCAAACAACTCACCCTTGAGCTGAGGCATCATGTCTTTTGTTCATGTCTCAGTTGAGTGTCCAGTCTACTGACCGCTGCATGGTTAATGGCTTAAGTGATTGCACATCTCGATTAAGTTGACACGTCCGGCATCCGACAGGTTTGAACTACCACAGGCTGACCACAACATGTATTAATATTCAAATGACCTGGATGGATAGCGGAAATTGTGTCTTCAGTCTGTGCTGGATGGGTTAGAGAAAATCTGCTGATTACAAAATGAGTCTCAAAAGAAGTACCATTTTCTCTCTTTCATTTATTCTACTCCCTTTTTTCTGTATTCTAGTGTGGCTGACCATTCATCCTCATTTTATGTACAGATCATAGGTCACAGATCATAGGTTCAAGTCCTAAATGGATCTCGGAGGGGTAGCCACACTAGGTGACTTCTAGATTCTTGATGGCCTTATTGATAAATTTTCTCTCAATTTTTTTTTTTTTCATCATACATGTATTTAATTTACCCAGACTAAGAAGAGGACACTTTGTCATCATATAAAGGAAGTATGATTGAGCACAAGGTTAAATAATTAAACAAACTCTTAATATTTTTGAGGAAAAATAATTATAAAATATATATTTTTAAAGCATTGATCAGACATATTGTTACCTTCTGTTCTTGTCTTGTTTTGAAAAAAAAAAAAAAAAAAAAAAACACTCACTGGGGTTTAAATAAGAAATTAGTTTCAAATTTACCCTCTTTAATTTCCGTTAAACAATCTTTTTGCTCCTTGCTAGTATGTTGACCTTAAAGAGGTGGAGAACCACCCAGCTGCTTTATAGGGCTGGTGGTTGAAGGTGTGTCGGTTAATTACTCTTTGGGTGCACCCTGAGGGAGTCTACCTGCCCCTGGATGCCCTTTCTCCATCCCCTCAAAGGGTATCTGGGACTAAGCCTTTTATCCTGCTCACAAAAGCTGTTGTTGAATTGCAGTAGAGATGCTTATTAACAATGATAAGTGTTTGCTAAAGCTGGTGGGAGATATTTGTTCCCAGTTTTCAATAGCTTTCATTTCAAGGGAAGCTCTTAAGTTGAACTGGTCTTGGAATTGAGAGGGTTAGACAGAGAATGCACTGGTGGGTGGTTGGGGACTGTAAATATCCTGAAATCAACCCACTATACACGTTTCTTTCAGCTGTTCTGTAGCTCTCTTTATTTCATTCTTGTGTATGAGGAGCATTACTTGCCTTTTTAAATTGTTCTTTGTTTGGTCTGAACCAAATGTATCTTTGTGTAAAATGTTACGACAGGATATAACAAAGTTACAACAAATATTGTAACAGTGAGATATCCGTATTACATAGTTATTGCCACCATTCACAAGAGCAATATACTGGTGTTCAAACTTAACTGTGCAATATTCATTTTATTATTATATTAAGGATAGTGGATGGAGCTTCATGTAGCCCTGGCCCCTGGTGCTCTGAGAGCTGAGGGGCAACATGTACCCGATTTGTTTGTTATACCTTTGTTTTGCGTCCTGTGGTTGTCCTGTATTTGTATTGTATTGGTTTGTCCTGTATTTGTATTGTCTTGGTTTGTTCTGTATTTGTATTGCCTTGGTTTGTTATGTATTTGTTTTGTCTTGCTATTGTTTGTTGCCACTGTTGTTGAGGGTGGTTACATTCATTTCTGTGGTGGCAGTCATCATATAAGTGAAATACCCTTGAGTACGGCGTTAAACACTAATCAAATAAACAATCTGTGCTGGCAGCCGTCATATGAGTATACAACCTAAATAAGTAAAGGGTTGAACCCCAAACAAACAAACGAATTATCTAGGTAAATATGAAAATTGTCATTTTCAATTATTTGTTTTTTAAATGATGTCAAATGGCCTGACATATGTGGTGAAGGACACAAGTTTAAATGTATTTTGTATTTTAGGCACCTAATATGTGCATCTTACAAAAAACAATTTAAAATTCCAGGATATTTTTTTATGGGTGACTTCAGTGAATCCTCAAACAGCATGATGGGCATTCAGGCAGTTCAGTCCTCTGGTTGAGGACATGTCTGTCTGATGGGAAGAAATGCTGCACTGGAGGAACATGAATGTTTAACATGGCAAAACTCTTCACATTTTAAGAATGCGATCATTTAAATTTCTGTTCATCACCATTTATTTTTTAAATATAAAATATGACCCTGTACACAGTTAAAGATTTTATTAAAAAATACAAACTTGAAGTCGTTAAGGGAATTTGAATTCAAAGTTCATGGATTTGAGGTGCCTGTGTTTCATTGTAACGGGACACTTTGTTAATCAGCTGACTATAATAAGGAATCCCAGAAGACACTCAGTGGCCACACACCAGTTATCATTCATTGTTCATAAAGTGTGAAGAAAATTCACAATTATCTCTTAGCCTTTTTAAGACAGGATCTGCAAATGATACTGCTGTCAATTTCTCCTGGGTTAAGTGTCAACTGTTGACAAGCCCTGGTCTTATCAGGAGCACAGGGATTGTTCACTCTTGTATTTTGGCCAATCACATTCCCCCTGAGAGGTTGAGGTGTGTTAATCATACTGCTGGTCATTTGTGTGGATTAGGAAACACAGAGTCCCTGGTTGCCCTTCTCCTCTCCTGGCAGTTCCCCTGATGGCCTTCAGTCCCCTGACTCTGGTTGTTGTTGTATTCTGTATAGTGATATTGATCCACCTAATGACAGGTTCAAGTCTGCCATATGTACCTGTCTGGCAGTCACACGCCTGATTATTAAGTGATAGGCCCAGCATTAGACTTGGGTGTTCCCTGAACGCTATCAAACATCAAAGCGTTTCCAAACCGATCAGGACATTGATTCCCTCCTCCTTTCTTCCATTCCTATTCCCTTTGAACAATTGTCTGTGGAGCGATAGGGATTGACTGCTAATGTAAACACACTAACCCCACACATTGTCAACTACAGACAAACACTTTATTCCTTTATCTTGTCAACAGCAGAAGGTTTCTTCGACATGCATCCCTAACGAGACCACTTCAGCAAAAAATCTCACCTGAGGGCATTTTTCCGACAAATACAATTGCTTTATGACAGATTAGAATAATTCTGTTATTGAGATCAATTTTTTAATTTGCTTAACATCTTTTTATCCTTATTAATCAATTAATTTATTAAAATTGAGTTTTATTGAACCTTCATGGACTCTTTCAAGATAACAGTTCATGCTGAAGATTTTGATTTCCCACTTATGTAAGGTGCCATTTTGTCCAGATTTGCTTGACGTGGTTGTATAACTAGAAGTGTTGTGTATTCAACACAATGAGAGACAGCACCGCTGGTTTACATAGCTATCAGAAAGAAGGATTATAGAGGATGAAGGTCTGACTATTATAAATATTCTGTTATTTTGTATAGTGGCCTGTATTTTGTCAGTCAGAAGTCTACCATAGTATATTCTCAGAAAGTAATAACAGTAATGTATATATCATCTTTACTATAATTTTTTTATGTTTTCTCATATGCAAGGTCAATTATATCGTTTATTTTATTTTTGTTGAAATGCACTAAATGACTGAGATTGGTGTAACTACAAGCCTGTCGAGTAACAGCATGCTCATTATATTGCACATATTTTTTATCACGAAATAATCGTCAAGATAAAAATAAATGTGGTAAATAGTCTGTGGATTCCTGATCACCTGGTGCTCTTAATGGTCCACAGCAGCTTCCTCTTGAGTAGTCTATCAAACAATCTCAACTCAATCTTCTTCCCACCCAGGAGAATGTAGCAGGGAAATTATGTGGTAGCTTTGATAGAAATAGAATGAATTCCGTAACTACGCCTGCCGTTATATATCACTCTAGCTCGTAAGTTGTAGAAATCCATAATAATGTATTTGAAAGCAAGAATACGTTTATGTGTGTTGCCGTATGATCTATATATTTAACGCCCATTCATCTGATAACACAATCCAAACCCTCTTATTCTATATGTCTACCTTCAGTTGAATAACTAGTGGTCATCCATATGTATTTTTTTTTTAAATTAACATATGCAATATAAGCAAAAATGTATTCAGACGTAGATGTGCATCAAATTTTTTTATTAGTTTTAGGCATGCATGTCTGTAAATATTAAATAAAACACTTGGGTTTTTTTTTCAAATTATCTACATTGATATTTCTATGCACATAACTTATTTGTGATTTTGCCTACACATATTTGCTGGAGAGGAGTTGAATTAGGTTTAGTTTTTGAACCTAGATGTAAATTTTCAGATAAAACTAGTTTTTCTACTTTACATAACTATGTAGAGTAAACTTACATCTAAAAAAAAAGATACACATGGATACATAGTGATTCAATATTTCAGTTTTTTATTTTTTTAATTATTAAGAATTGGACAACTTAGTGAAAATTATCAGAGAAAATGATGTTGCACAATAATCTTATGTTAAAATTACATGTAGACATTAAGTTTAGATGTTATAAAATGTTCCATCAATATGAAATTGATTGATTCGTTGGTGTTTTATGCTGTGCTTAAGCGTATTTCACTTATATGATCGAGGTGTATTCCAACAATAATTGACACTAGCACAACATAGATTTGAAGCATTTCCATAATGTTTGAAAGTTAATTTTTCTCCAGTGCTAAGTAAAGACAGCATTGCTACTCTTCAAACAAACTGACCTTACCCGGAGGGCCATTAATATGAACAGTCCAGTAATTGTGGTATTAGTGGTTCATTTGAAAACACAACTTTCTTTTTGAAATCTTCTAATTTATAAGGCCCTCGGCTGTGGCTCAGTGGTAGCTAATGCGCTTCTCGAACTGAACATGCTTCAATAAACCGTTCACAGGTTCGAGTCCGCCTTTCGACCATCAGGTATATGAGCGAGTCACATGTTGTGGCTCCGGCAATTGCGGGGGTCGTTTTTATGAGGTTTCCTCTTGGTCTTCCACTGTAATAAGGCTGTGTACAGTGTGAAGTGGACAATTCGTTGTCATATAAGTGAAATACCCTTGAGTACGATGTTAAACACCAATCAAACAAACAAACAAAAATCCGATGCCAATGCCGGTTGCTCCCCGAGCTAGACAGCGTGAAATCAAACTTGTTGTGGCAGCTTGCCTGGTGATTATTGCATCATGATAGTCTGTCGGTACTGGTCATGGTAATCATTGTATTGTAATGTTGAAAAGATTTATTTACAGCATAAATCCCCAGTCTGATGGTATAATTAACCTTTCTAGTGATATTGTTAGTACAGTGTTTGTGTAATCTGGCAAATAACACTGTTTGTCATTATATATATGAGATAATGATATCATGAAGAAGTGTATTTCCACACTCTTCAAGTCTGAAGTAACTATACTTTTTTGAAAAAATGTTTTGCCTTTAAAAAAAAATTGTAGCATATATTTTTTATTTGCTTTTAAAGTTTTGCATTACTGTGGTTTTTTGTTTGTTTTACAACATGTAGAAAATATGGGTTAATGACAAGTATTACATAGTATAATACTGTTCCCAACACTTCTCCAGGTGCCACAGTAACACTTTAAAGTTTTATCTTATATTTTAGAAGGACACGGATTCAAATTGATGGTTAAGTGCTTATTCAGCTTGTATATCATTTTAGAAAATATCTTCTAAAAGAGTATATTTCTCTATAATCTCAAATGTTTAATGTGTAAACTTGTGAACTAAATGTAAAATGTACTAATCTGCCCGTTGGATAGACCATGATTGCCTTATAAAGTTGTGATAATTAAGTGAGCGAGTTCAGATGTTTTGGGGTTGCGGGAATATCAAATTCATTTGTTATCTCAGAACAGGGGCAGCATTCTGTGGAGCTTTACTCTGGTGTATGATCAAGGTAAACTGTCAAATGGTATAATTGTTCACTTGACCCCATTTGCGAAACGTTGTAGGAGTCTGATAAAACCATGTGGTTTGTCCACGATCCCAAAACAATTGTTCTATTTGGAAAGGAACGGGACAGTGTGATATACGTCCATATGTCACTGATTTCTTTTGGAGAGGAAATAAAACTATAACCTTACATTTTAAAAGCGTTTTTGTCAATTTCTAAGGGGTACATTTAGTAGTGATAGCTGCAGAGTTAAACTGCCCCAAATTGTGTAATGGCCCTACTTCAGAATTCCATGAAGGGCTCAAGTCTTCAATAACAGAGGTTTATCGTCTTAATACAGGTTTGATACTAATCAATTAAATTATGCATCTTTTTATTGGCTAAATAGATATGCTTAAAAAGTGGAAGTTTCGTTGCCTTCAGCTAAAGTATCAACACTATGGGATGCAGTCAGGGTGGAAGAGAGAAATTTGGAAGGTTAGCAACAGATGCTTGAACCATATTTCTGTATTTTGATCAACCCTAGCGGGCGATTTCAAGTCTCATTTGGCATATTAATGTGTAGGAAAGTGCAGTATATCTGTTATTGGGCAGACCTAATTGAACCCATAGCCGATAAATGAAGAAAAAATCTGAAATGGTACAGTTAAGTACGTTCCAACTCTGTATCTCTAAGTAATGCTACATTGTATACAGAATTCTGTATCTATTGGTAGTGACTGAATTATGTAGTTTTATATCGTTATGAAGGATATCAGATTTGTGTCAATTCTACAAATGATACACTATCAGAAATACAAAACTCCGCATCCAATATTATATAACATAATCATGACAAGTTTATGATTATTTACAGTAAGTCTTCCCTATAGGATTTTGGACATCTATAGGATAATTTTAAGTTCTTATAGAATTTTGGATATCCTTTAGAGTAATCATAATGTCCTATAAGATTTTGAAAAGTATATAGGATCCTATCCTGAAGAAAAAGCATATAGGATCCTATCCTGTAGAAAAAGCATATAGGATCCTATCCTGTAGAAAAAGCATATAGGATCCTATGGAAAAAGCATATAGGATCCTGTGGAAAAAGCATATAGGATCCAGTAGGATTTTTCTTTTAGGGTGGGTTCTTTTTTCCATTGGGCTGACAGGCTTACACCTGTGAGTGAAATAAACCTAGTACGGTATAGAACCCCAATCAAACAATCATTATTATAACACTGATAAGTTTGACTACTCCGAAACACTCAGTCACATTGGGTCCCAAATGAGCTGTAAAAACAAGTGTAGGACACTATCGATGTTTTTTTCCACTCGAGCTTAAAACGATTATACACTATCTGTTATTATTGCTAGGGCTTTAAGTCCACAAGTATTATTAAAAACTTATTTCATCTGACATCTGACGTGTCTAACAGTTGAAATGTTGTTTTTGTCTTTGATATTTAAGCTTAATGACGTAGGCGTATCAGGAAGAGGTCCTTTTACGGATACGTCACAATTCCTAGCAGACATCTTATTTGTTAATTGAAACACAATTGTTTGTAATAATTAAACACAATTAGCTTTATTCATTACCACAACAGACCAAAAACTTAACAGGTGTTCCCTTTTAATATATACACCTCGTCATAAATATCGCACCACCCACTTTTTATCACTAAGTAAAACTGGATCTTCAACCACATACAAATGGTGTGTAGAAAAGCTGATTAAACTGTTTAGATGGCCTCCTGTGAGCATCCAGTCAGAAAATTGACTACACAAGACGGAATTTGAGTAGTAATTTAAGGTTGAATTGTAGCAAACTAAAGTTCACTAAAATCACCGTAAAATAAGATGAAATAAGTAATATGGCTATTCCCATTTTACGGCTTGGAACTATATCTAAGGATTTATTGCTTTAGACATCGAATAAGTTGCAGATTGTCATAACAATCTTATTTATATGAAGTAAATGCTTGGACTAAACTATACGGCAGGTTTATACGCTGATCTATTGTATGGTATATGTAGGCTACTATATAAACATGCCTAACATCTTTATTGTCTAATTACCTTTACTTGTATTTCTACCATTTAATACTATACTATATATTACTGCTATAGTTATGTTAAATTTACTATAAATATTGAAAATAAATAAAATCACTGAACCTTTTCTTTCTGTTTGGTTTCCACCGTAACAAAACTTATGTAGTTTTTGAAGCAGAAGGACTACTACACTTCTATGTCCTCTGAAAACAATTGTATAGCCTAAGGTGTTTTAAATGTGTAGGTACGAAACTTCTCTTTCAAGTGATTATCATTTCCCATTTATCAACCTACACTTATGTAAAGGCTTGGTGAAGAATTTAAGGAATTCGGGGGATAAATCATGGCGTATTCTCGTCTTTAAAAAGAATACTGGGTCATTGAAAGTCCAGCTTTCAAGCAAACAAAGTTTAATTAAAAGTCTTTTGGGACATTAGCTCAGACAATGGTTTAGGAATGATGTTCTGGACAGCATCCCTGGTGTCCACTTTATTATGTAATATGATAGGCAGAGATACATGTACTTTCATATCAGTGAGTGAAAATTTTAAGGCTGATATAACAAAAGTGTTAGGATATCTGAATGGTTCATGCTGTGCTGGGTGTGTCCTTTGCTCTCTGTGCTTTATACTGATTTGTGTTTCATTCTGGCCCGCAGCCATGGCGCAGTGGTAGTGCGCTTCCTGATCTAAACATGCTTCGATTTACTGTTCACAGAATCGAGTCCGCCTATCGACCATAATGGTATATGAGCAAGTCACATGTTGTGGCTCCGGCAATCGCAGGTGTGGTTTTTACGAGGTTTCCTCCTGGTTTTTCACCGTAATAAGGCTGTGTACAGTGTGAAGTGGACAATCCATCGTCATATAAGTGCAATACCCTTGAGTACGACGTTGAACATTAATCAAACAAAAGCCGTCCATGCTATGCTGGGTGTGTCATTTGCTCTCTGTGCTTCATACTGACTTGTTGTTCATTCTATCCTGGGGGTGTCCTTTGCTCTCTGTGTTTAATACTGACTTGTTGTTCATTCTATGCTGGGTGTGTCCTTTGCTCTCTGTGCTTCATACTGACTTGTTGTTCATTCTATGCTGGGTGTGTCCTTTGCTCTCTTTGCTTCATACTGAGTTGTTGTTCATTCTATGCTGGGTGTGTCCTTTGCTCTCTGTGTTTAATTATGACTTGTTGTTCATTCTATGCTGTGTGTGTCCTTTGCTCTCTGCTTCATACTGACTTGTTGTTCATTTTATGCTGGGTTTGTCCTTTGCTCTCTGTGCTTAATACTGACTTGTTGTTCATTCTATGCTGAGTGTGTCCTTTGCTCTCTGTGTTTCATACTGACTTGAGGTTCATTCTATGCTGGGGTGTCCTTTGCTCTCTGTGCTTCATACTGAGTTGTGGTTCATTATATGCTGGGTGTATCCTTTGCTCTCTGTGTTTCATACTGACTTGAGGTTCATTCTATGCTGGGTGTGTCCTTTGCTCTCTGTGTTTGATACTGACTTGTGGTTCATTCTATGCTGGGTGTGTCCTTTGCTGTCTGTGTTTAATACTGACTTGTGGTTCATTATATGCTGGGTGTGTCCTTTACTCTCTGCTTCATACTGACTTGTTACACAAGTAATCAGGCCCCGTGAGGGAGCGGGTGGGCCATGGCCCTGCAGAATACTCCCTCGGCTTCCGTGGTCGATCGTAAGAGGTGAGAAAAGAGGTTGCTTTCTGTTGCCCTGGTGTTCACAGAGCTAAAGGGTAACGGGAAG
>JARFOD010144001.1:0-12921 GCA_031763545.1 Mopalia muscosa | reverse complement strand
TACACGACATATCCACGTTCAATTTAAATAGGCTTCCCACAATTCACTAGATACACGACATATCCAAATTTGGTGTCCCTACATGATTTTGTTTTGGAGTTATCGTGTTAACGGACGGATGTACATGATGACGACAATACCCCTAGGCCAAAATTGGCCGAGGGGTAAAAACCACACAATCAATGCCCGATCCAGGATTGTTGTGTAACACAATCATATACCTTATGGTCGAGAGACATACTAGATCCTGTAAATGGTATAAAAAGTAGGGAAGCACAAATGCTAACCACTACCCAATGGGCTCCTGTACACAAAGACTGAAAGTCCTGCTCTAACTTGCTGACTACATAGTTATCACACAAACACACCTAGGAGACCCGCTCCTCTAAGTAATCAAATGTTTGACAAATTCATAATACAAATCACCATTGATCTGTTGACTGATTGGGCTTGTTTCACTTGAATGATGGCTGGTCGACACTATAAGTGAAGGAAACCACTGGTGACATTGCTGGCAGCAAAAGGTGAGAAAACAGGATCATCAAACGATGCAATAGCACCAGGGAGCTCCCTCATACACTATGAATAGAATAAATTACTGGTCCACAACAACATAACCTTAATCAGTCCATGAAACCAGTAGAAGTTGTAAATCTCTCATCCACTATTTTTTATAGCTCTTCGACTTACACAGCTGTGAATTAAGCTCACTGCTCTTTTTTTTTTTTTTTTTGAGAACACATTCATTCAGAAAGATTGTGACCAGTGTTTAGTTTCTGTGAAAGGTAGGAATGTTAACAGAGAAAAAATGGCAAACGAAATACATAAAATACATAAAAGTTATCAAGAAACTCTGATAGGAAATAAATAGTATCGAGATTTATGGCTCGTCTTTATACCTGTACATTAGCGAAGTCGACTCTGTTAAGATCGGTGAGCATCTGTGTGATCTGTGAGGTATTTTGTAGAACAGCACGGGCAGCTTGGGCCAGATGGTTCAATGAGGTGTAACGTCTTAGAGTCTGAGCAAAGGCACTCACTGCTCCTATCTGAAAACAGACATCCCAGTACATGATTGGTGTTTAACGCTGTGCTCAAGTGTATTTTGTTTATGCATAAGCAACATACTGTAACAGTCAAAAGCAAGACTTACCCAAAAAAACAACAAAAAAATATGAAGTTATTGATATTTTTCAGAAAATAAATTTTCCTCATACTTAATTTAATACCCCAAAAGACCATATTAACCATAAACTAATTGTAGTTTTAACATTTTTCAGTTAAAAAAACTACATAAATAAGTATAGCAGTTCACTACTGTAAGACTTTTAAGCTCAAATTTAACCTGGGTAACTTACCTTTGTTTTTATCATTTCTTCTGTTACACCATGCATAGCACCTTTAAGCCAGTTTTCTAACGACTTGGCAAAATTACGAATTGCTTGTGTTAAAGAACCTGAAAAAGGGATAAAAAAGATAAACATCAAAAGATTTTTTTGTTAAGATTTTATGCCGGCTTGGTTAGTGTGCTATCCCTCACAAGTGTCAGTTTGTTTCAGGGGTTTAAGCCATTCAAGGCTGTTTTACTCATCATAGATTCCAGCAATATGTATGAAAGTGTGCTTGTTTTGGGTACACGCGCACTCCAGTGTATTCATGTATACGATAAAGGATTTTCCATTTCACACTATTCCTTGCTTAAATATGGTAGAAAACTGAGAGGAACCTTGGCGGCGATTGTCAAAGTATAGAAGAAGTAAATCACCTTTTACAACACTGACAACAAAACATCATTATCATAAGACAATGACAAGACAAATAAAAAAACTAACATCAAAGTAGACTTGCATAATTAGCCCTAAAACTTCCACATATGGGGCTGGTTGATCAAAACGTTTTTTAATTTAATCCACTGTTAGATGACGATTTCTGTTATTTAAATGAATTGTATTTGCACTTACTAGGTATAGGCCTTAGAACATCTGGGATTAAAACTTTAACTAATGTCTGATAGAAAGCATAGTCTGCTTTCCTGACATAAGCCTGGACTGACTCCATGTGACATAGTGTGTAGAGGGCATCTTTAGGTAGTCGCTTCTCATATTCATTATCAGCACTACAGGAAAAACAAAAACAAATTTTTAACTGCTGAAAATCAGAATAGTCAATTGAGCTTTTACTTCGAATGTAACCTTCTTTGATTCAGGTGACGAAATTCCAAATATCGTGGAAAACTAAATAGAAACCTTGTGTGGCTCACTCATAAACCGGAGGTCGCTAGACTGACTTAAACCCATGAGTGGTACATTGAAGTAGGATTAGTAGGCCTGCAGGCTAACCACAACTCCATGAAAACACAAGATAAAATAGTACTATTAGAAAAAGAAAATAAGCTTACGTAAGTTGATCGGCAGGCTGGTGCCTCCAAAAGCCCTGCCATAGAGCTTCTATAAGGGTAAACTGTAAATTAACAACTACATCTAGAATGGACTGAAAAAAACAAAAACATTGTTTTCATGAATTAACATTAACAAAACGTTGAATAGACTACTTTATATTGTTACACATTGCACTCTATTAACAATATGGGTAGGTATAAAATACAAAATGAAGACAATTTAATGAGTGCAAGGTCTTTTGTTACACCCTTTGTAACTATTATCTAACTAATACCTTGTTGACATGGAATAATCCTTCACCATATTCTGAAAATATTTTTAGGGCCATCTTTCATTGTTTTATTAACATCAATTACTATGAACAACAAACATCCTCTATTTTCTTCATTTTGTAATTCAATTTCAAGAAAAGTGTATCTTATCTTGATGATTTAAACAAAGAAGCTACTCATTTGAAGGTCTTTCAATTCAAATAAATTTCTTGGGCACCAAAGATACCAATATCTCCAAATTATAAACAAAGTGGTCTTATTCTTTTCATTTCCTAATTCATCATTTTATCATAATATAGATTTAACTAAGTTTGTTTGTTTGATTAGTGTTTAACATCGTACTCAAGGGTATGTCACTTATATGACGACGGACAAAAATACAGAACATCCCAAACAAATCTGCTTCCCGTTACCCTTTAGCTCTGAAAACACCAGTGCTACAGAAAGCAACCTCTTTTTCTCACCTCTTCCGATCGACCGAAGAAGCCGAGGGAGTATTCTGCAGGGCCATGGCCCACCCGCTCCCTCACAGGGCAGATTTAAATAAGGGAGCTAACCCAAGAACTTTCACATCAAATATCTTACAATTCAGTGTATGGCAATGAATGTATAAGACAAGAAAACATCTTCATTTGGGAACCCAACATATTCTTCCAGGTTAACATTAAATTGAATCTACATATCAGAAATTGAATAAGGCGGAACAAGCAATTATTGGCTTGGTGCTCGAAATGGTTGATTTGCTTGGCAGTCAACATGTAAACAGTGTTTTGCTGGCATTTCATTCACATTACTGTGCATGAATGGGATAAATAATAGATACAAAAGAACAGACAAAACCGTAAGCTTTTTTGGTTTTAGTGGTAGATAATAGATTGAACATTTCATATATTTACCTCTGCATGTTCTCTATATAATTTCTCAAAGACTTTGATGTGTTCTCTTGAAATACCCTCGGGTAAAGGTGCACTCATATCTACCTCACCAAAATTTGGTATCGCTCCCGACGCATCCCCTAAATACTGTTGATGTTGTTGTTGTTGTGTAGTGACCGCATCCTGAACTGCAGAGGGTTGGCTGCCTCCGTAACCATGGTCACCTTCCACTTTCATTGATGAAGACCTGAAACTATGCAGAATCAGAAACATCAGATTGCTTGTTTGGAAGTGAACATTTATAGAAGAAAAAAGGGATATATAGAATTATATCCCATATATAGAAATGAGTTTGTACCCTTCCACTGAAACCCTATATTATACTATATATGTATAAGTATCTCAGGTTATTGCTAAACTTGATTTGTTTGATTAGGGTTTAACGGCATACTCAAAGGTATTTAACTTATATAACCCAAAGGGTGATGGAAACCACCCTCAACACCACTGGCAACAAACAAAGATGAGACAAATGCTTGACAATGACAGGACACAATACAGACACCACAAACAGATCGGCTTCCTGGTCCCCTTTAGTTCTGAGGGCAACAGGAAGCTCCCTCCAGCCACCCTGTTGTAAAAATTGATGCCTAGTCTGCAAAAAAGCTTTTGTGCTAAATATATGATTTATATTCTCATATAGGCAATTAATAAACAAGGGAATTAACTTGTTAGCTGATGGTCCATTTACAATAATGCAAGTTATTGAGTTTTTCTTAGCTCTATTGATGTGAAGGCATTTTATTTCATTCTTAGCTCTATTAATGTGAAGGCATTTTATTTCATTCTTAGCTCTATTATTGTATTTGTTCAAGGGTATTTCACTTATATGACGACAGATTGTCCACTTCACACTGTACACAGCCTTATTACGGGGGGGAAACCAGAAGGAAACTTCGTTAAAACCACCCCCGCGATTGCCGGAGCCACAACATGTGACTCACTCATATACCTGATGGTTGAAAGGCGGACTCGAACCCGTGAACGGTAAATCGAATCGTGTTCAGTTCAGGAAGAGTATTGTGTATTGTGGCATGAGATTAATTTCTTGTGATTGCAAAGTCAGCTTACTGGCTGTATAACAAAATGCCCTAAAAAGTTTAAGACATAAATCTGAATTCAAACCAGTATAATAATTAGTTATTTCCACTCACCATTTTCCTTGATTTAAAGGCTGTTGTCTCATGGCCATTGTTTGATCATCCGTGTACTGGTTTAAAGAGGACGAAGATTTGATACGGATGCCATAGTAATGATACTTAGAGTTCCCCCTAAAAACAAAAATACCAGTCAAAAATCAGTGAAAATGTGTAACAGACGTACTTACCCTAGAATTAATTTATGTGTACAAAATTTGTCTAGGAGTATAATTTTTATGATTTTGTGTATTTTTGTGTAACAGCATAGCACAGAATAATAATCTTAAAGCGTATTTTGATGGCCTATTGGTGTATTTCACATAAATCATTTGATACAAAATACTCCAGAATACACCTGGTAGGCAGCTCTGGTGTAAGCTGTATGGCTAAATTTGTGACCACATATGTTTTATTTTATGCCTTGCAGAAAAAAATGTACACCAGGGTTGGAAATATTCAACTTGTGTCTCCTTGGGAGTGACATACAATAATAAAACAATTCTACAACTAAATAGGGAAATAGCACTAACTCACTCAATCAGGAGATTTCTTGTGAATGAATGCATTACCTATATTCCCAAAGAAATGAAAACTATAAATGAACAACATGACAGGCATTCAGATGCTGATTTGTTTGTTTGTTTGATTGGGGTTTAACATCGGACTCAAGGGTATTTCACTTATATGACAGGATTGTCCATTTCACCTAGCCATATTAAAAACCGAGAGGAAACCTTGTAAAAACCACCCCAGTGAGATCCGGAGCCACAACATGTGGCTCGCTCATATACCTGATGGTCAACAGGCCGATTCAGATGATGAAGTACTTCTTAGGTTACAAGTGAAAGTCAAGCAAAACCGAAAATAAATCTGGAATGTAATGTTTAGAATATAAACCCAGTTTAACTGTTCATCTTCTAGTCAATAAGTAAATTATGCTCGCCTGGGATGTCTTTGATATACAATGTACCGGAGATGGTTGGGTCAAGACAAAGCCTTGTTTGCAATAATTGGACACTTTAATTGTCATTACATCTATTTATAGATTTGCTTGTTTTTAGGGCATACATTTCACTAATATGGACCCTGCAATATCCGTAGTCATGGAGAAATCTAACGTATTCCAGCTCAGGCCACAAGTAACTCTCCAACCTGTGAGGTGTATGGGGAAGGCCGAGTTTGTTTGATTGGGTTTTATGTGTGACTCACTTATATTCAGACTCTGACCTGTGAGTCTAAAAACCAAATATTTAAAGTAAAAAACCAAACAGTTGTCTCTTTTTAGGACAGAATCAATTCCTTCAGAGGGGAAATAAGTAATTGATAAGTATTTAACACACCTAAAAAAACATGAACATTATTTTCCGAGGTTAGAAGAAATTGTCATAGAACATTACGCAACAATTGTCTTCAGTGAATACTGTCTTGAGCATCAAAAAAATATCCAACCTTGTTCCTAATCTCCTAGTGCGTAATCCCAAAAACACAGATCTGATAAGCTTTCCGAATGAAGCTGGGTTCATGGGATCAAGGTTCTGTTCTTGGCAATGCCGGAGATAATGGTTATAAAGTGTACTCCGAGGTAGACTCACACCTTCAGCAGTCTCGTAATTATCTATTAACCATTGCACCTGTAGCAAACACAAATAATATCATACAATGTTAACTGTTTCAATCAATGTTTGATTGTTCCTCCATAGTTACATAGAGACAGTTTGACAATGCTTAAAATATAGTCATTAGCCAGTGTATTCTTTTCTATATATATCTATTAGACTAAAATAAAGTGGATCATTACTACAGTTTATCATATGAATTACATTAATTTTGATAAGGGTGGGTAGGTCATACTCAATGTTATTTCACTTATATAAAGGATTGTCCACTCCTCCCTTAGTCATACTTATACAGGGTTGAATACCACCCAGTGTGCCTGTGTAAAAGTCATTTGTAAAATAGTACAACAGACATCTAATGAGTCTATTTTAACTAACTTGGGGTCTTAGTTATCAGAAACTAAGCAATTTATAAATACTGAAGAAAATAACCCATCAATAACAAAGTAAAGTTTGCTGAACATTTGAACTAATATTTGAATAAAAGATCACCGTTAAAAGAAATTTAGACAAAAAGTCTAATTGTACTAAACAATGCTACATAGATATTTTCAAACTATTATATTAAGTGATGGCTATATAGCACAATTAAAAATTATACACGTACAGCATACCAATACACATAACAAAGCTATGGGAACTTAACACATTTCATAATCCTTCAGAAAAAAGTTCACATTATTAATATTAGTCCAAACATGCACAGATGCTTAAGCCCATAACCAATTGTTAGCATATAAAAACATTTTACAAAGCTGGAATAAACAGCCAACAGTGACACCATCTATTATCCCGACAGATGAAGGAAGATTGACAAGAATGATGAATTTGGAACAAATGTGTGATATGGATTTAAGCAGTACTTAACATTATTTCACTTTAGACAGATCAAAATTGTGTTCAAGTGTTGAAAGTTATTCAAATGTATTGTTTTAAGGCGATATCTTTACATTTAATGCCTGTTGTGTATTCGTTGACTTTGACAAAAAATTACCCCCCTTGGATAAAGAGTTACTCCTCTTGGATAAAGAGTAACTCTACAGGATAGGAGAGTACAAGCATGCAAAACAATATTCAGATAGTGAGAGACCCTATAATGTTAGGTGTTTAGATATGCTGAAAATGTAATAGTCCTCGAGTGCTAATTTTAAGACAGCATTGCTACTCTCCAAACAAACTGTCCTAAGCCAAAGGGGATAAAAAGGAAAAAATGGCAATTTAAACCCATATCGGGACTGTTATCAGCTAAACATGTTTATTTAGGTAAGCCACTAGTCAGCTTAAATGATCACTTTCACTTAAGTATGGATTCGCATAGAACAAATTACATAGATTACAACAAAACCATCAAAACTGCAAATAAACAAAACATTGTTGCAGGTTTTTAAACGTCAATAAATTTGAATGAAAACAACTGTTAGGACAGAGTAATATTAATACTGCCAAGCATGCAGCAGGCTAGAGAGACCATTCAATAGGACAGTCCATGCATCAACTATAGACAGGAATGGAAACATGTAGGAATAAAAGTAGAATAACTGATGGGTGGTCAGTTTAGTTCTTTACCTCTCTGTTACTCAGAGTAGGTACACACTTTGCCAGGACGTCAGAGATACCTACTGTGGCCGGGGAGGCTCTCGTAGTATGGCCAAGAGGCGTACCTTCACCATCCATGGTGCCAGGTTGAACAAGGAACGTACCTCCCTGATGTGTGATTATCTGCCCCTGAACCCCAATCTGTGCCACAGGAGTGCCACCCTACAAGGACACGGGAGAAAAAGACGCTTATATATCCATTAACAGACATACAACAGAAAATTGAAAGAAACTTTATTATATTACAAAAAAATATATATATAAGCCCTGTTACCAGTCATTCTGTTTCATACATAGTTTACTGGTATGATATCCTTACATAAATAGGATTTCACGATTATACATTTATAACATTTTTTTAATAAGCACAGTACAAAATAACAGTGGCATTAAAAGTGACAAGCTGTAATTTGTGTTATCAAAATTAACACAATATCAAAACCGTATCCCGTACAACCTTATTTCAGACTAACACAAAGTTAAATATTAATCAAATATTTATTCCTATATTTCAAAGCTTGTACTCACTACTCTATGTGGAATATAACTCACCTGTGAGCCAGCAGTTTGATAATACGTCCCGGACACAGGGGCATACATTGTGGTCTGGCTGTACTCAGGGTATGTTGTCTGCCTGCAAGAGCAAACATTGGAGAGAAATACATTAATGACACGTGTTGATATTATGAATTTTTGTCTTATGATTTTCTTTTATCACATACATACCAATTAGAAAATAAAATACACAATCAATAGCAAATACTATGGCTGTCATTTGGCAAAAATGTGAAAATGGATTTAGGAAAATAGATTTCGTGTGCAATCCCCTATTTCATAAAAATCAAGTTAAGCCTATATACATGTATGTACAGTGAGAATAAATTAAATTGTTTAATAAATTCCTAAAAACAGTCACTACATCAAAAGACTCCAAACTCCAAACAATGACAAACATTCACTTATGCCACTTCATAGAATATACACATCTATGGCAACCTCCCAGCTGTGGAAAACAACCAATGTCGCCTAATGTTATGTGAGCTCAGCAGTCTAATTAAGCTAAATGTGTTTTAGAAAGTAAAGTTTGCTTGTTCGATTGGGATTTACGGTTGTACTCCAGTTTACTTCACCAGTATGAGGACAGATTGTTTATTTCACAAGGTTCCTTGCTTAAATACCATTGAAAACCAAAAGGAAACCACATAATAACCACTCCAGCAATTGCTGGAACTACATTGAAGGACAGACAAAGCACACACTATCCCCTGAAGCACTGACAGATGATGTGACAAGAAAACTACA
The DNA here is from genome assembly GCA_031763545.1 of Mopalia muscosa. Classification (NCBI taxonomy): domain Eukaryota; kingdom Metazoa; phylum Mollusca; class Polyplacophora; order Chitonida; family Mopaliidae; genus Mopalia; species Mopalia muscosa. Next base: position 3,662 of record JARFOD010144001.1, on the reverse strand, counting down.
ATAGGCAACACAAAACTAGTGCAAGATAATGATAAGAGCTGCAGTCCAGTGTTTACGGTGCAACAAATCAGTGCACCTTATGTCAACATTGTGTTACATTGCACCTTAACCAGCCATATGCCAGCCCGCAAAGTTAGTTACAAATAACCACAAGATGTGTCACCCTAACACCACATATAGTCGGCTGTGTATTACCCCTTTCCATTGAAAGTAACACATGAACAGAAAACTCTAACCAATCCAAAATTATTCTTATTTTAATAGACATTATAACAAAAACACCTTCTTTAATTCGGTAACATAAATCAATGATCCTGTCATTTCGCCAACAAAAGTTACTCTGAACATTGATCAGATAAAGTCCAAATAATGATGTCATATTGACATATATTGAAAGGAAACAATATCAATGTTGAACGAGAAAATCAATTAATAAAGCAATGTTTTTCAAATAAACAAAGATCCTAGCAACATTTTAAAGAACGGTTTCATGCCAGCTGCAAACAAAGGTTTTTCTAGCTAGAAACTTGAATACACATGCCATGCAAAAATACGACAATTTAAACAATCGAATAAAGGAACAAAACTGTCTTCCTAACAGAGAAGGATTGCAACATGGGAAAAGAAATTTGGAAACTGAGACAGGAGGACGTGATTACGTAGCGGCTTTAAGACATGCATCCCATTGATCTTTAGTGAGTTTAGTCTCGTACATTTGTCCATTTGCCTGAGCGTAAATAGTGTGATCATTTCCGTCAAGGTACTGTACTTGTGGGTAGACAGTCTGTCCATTGCCCTGCTGGATGGTCACTGCGTCTTGTTGTTGTTCGTCATTCAAAGAGGAAGCTACAAGTTAAAGATAAAAAAGGACCAATTATCATTAAATCAATTATTTGTTGTTTTTAACATTATGAAGTTTAACTCTTCATGTTTTACAAATTACGGCATAAGTTACATATTGAAAACGTACAAATTGATTTATCATTTCCTTTAAAAAAAATGCATTAAAATGCCTGTTTCAAAGGGAAACAGGTCATTTAATTCTCAGAGTGGTGGATGCTTAAACTTTTGAGTACAGTTCTGTTATATTTCTATTCCATAACATAAGTAAAGAGTTAGTCATTAACACACATTTATCACACCAAAAATAAACAGATACGATGGATGTTACAAAATTCAGAAAACATGACAAATACCAATAATAATTTGTTTTTAATTATTACAATGTGTTATTTAATGATTATTCATCCAATTCAGCAAACATTAAAAGGTAGGTGAAAAAGGCAAGTCCTGAACATCAACCCAATAACAATTTTTGACAAACTTCAAACAGTTAGTAAAGTTTTACCAAGTAACTTTTCGTACTCATATATACCCAGGAATGCTGAAGAATAGTCAAAATATTTTCAAAACATGACACTATATTTCAATTAACATTGCTGACTGATTTGTTTGATTGAGATTTTACGTCGTACTGAAGGGTATTTATATGACTAAGATTGTTAACTTCTTACTGTGCATTACTTAAATATGGTGGAAATGGAAAGGGAACCCCATTTAAAACCAACCCATAGTTGCTGGAGTCACATTTTGTAAGTCACTCGCATGCCAAAGGTCGACAGACTCTAACCCTTATCTAGTAAATTGAAGCATGATCAGAAGGTTGATACGATAACCCCTGAACCATGGCCTCGAGTCCCATTGCTTAATAAGATACTTGGTTTGCCCATTGCAAAGAGCATCTTTTAAGTTGTTGTCATATTATTATCAGACATCTAGCCAATTTTTTTGGAACATTTCTCTACTCTGTTTAATGAAAAAATCTCCTTACAGCCTCTTTCACTTTTCACTTTCACTGTCCTAATGTAAATAGATACAGTTTTTCAGTTATTCCTGGCTAGGGGTCTGATTAAATAGATCTAAATGGCAGTCTTTCACACTTTAATGTTACAAAACAGCCACAAAATCAATGCGAGAATGACAACAGGGTTAGGAAAACAGTTCCAAACATGTGCGGTGCATTACACTTCAACTGTCAAATACGAGTGCAGATACGGACTGTGGGTGGTTAGAGAAGATAGACCATGATGGTACATATAGGAGAGGAATCAGCTGAACACGGCACCCAGCATACAAACGCTATCTTACTTAACAGACTGCCTTCTTCCCCATACAGGAGATCATAGGTGTCATGGAGGTCCCGCTTACTTGTGACAATGTACGACTGTTGCTGGCCACCAGTGTGGGCCTGAGCAGGCTGGATTATGGTGGTGGTTTGTCCCTGGCCCACCGTCGTTGCCGACTGACTTACATTGGATTTTTGATGGTGTACAACTTGCGCTTGTTGAATAGGGCTACCAGACTTACCAACATTCTGAAAAAAATAATTCAGGACAATTTTGATATTTTACAGCATTCATTGTAGACGGAGATTCTAGCCATGCATCACAGCATTTATGAAGAAACACATTGATATGACCTCACACACATTTACCCATAGTGACAGTACCAAGAACCATCAGCAATATCAGTCACAATAAAACAAACAGCCATAGCTGGATTCAGCCCTACTACCGGTACCAATCAGTTATACAGATTTTAAAAAATGAATTTGGAATTCCTAATGTGGTATAAGTTCCTTTTATTGGAGATTGCAGTAAATACTTCATGTAACTCTGGCCAATTCACATTATCAATTAAGTTTTACATAACCGTTCCCAGTATTTCTTCTCATTCTTTATTTCTTATAAGGTTTAATTTTCTGCATTTCAAACAATAAACCCTTTATAAGTAATTTTTGATAGTACACCATGATTTGTTTGTTTGTTTGTTTGATTGGAGTTTAATGTCGTACACAAGGGTATTTCATTTATATGACGGATTGTTCACTTCAAACAGCCTTATTGCAGTTAAAAAAAATGGGAGGAAACCTTGTTAAAACCACCACGCGATTGCTGGAGCCACAACACGTGACTCGCTCATATACCTGATGGTAGACAGGCGGACTTGATCCGGTGAATGGTAAATCGAAGGTTCAGTTAAGAAAGCGCACTAGCTACCACTAAGCCACGGCTGCGGGCCCTAGTACACCATGAAAGGTTTCAAAACCTGCACATCAAACACATTGGTTCGAGTCAAACAAGAGAAATAAGAGAAGCTGACCTGTACTTGTTGAGCTGCTACTGAGGTAGGGTTCATGGCCTGTATATCTGTAAGGAAGGCCTGAGTCGCCATTGGCGCACTGAAAAGAATAAAAACATTTTAAAATATGCCTTTTAATATTTAAAATTTTTTAAGTTTCGGTACGATTTTTTACATCATAAGTCATCATAACTTTTCTGAAGCCCCACACACGTTGCCCCCAAGTTCTCGTCTAGTAATGTTCAGACTCAACTTTGATGTGCTGACAATAGTGAATATTTATTCCTGTTACTATTATAATTAGAACTTTGTTAAAAACTGTTTTCAATAAAAGTCTACTAGTCCAAGCCCTAGACATCACTTGCAACAGCTGACCAGACAATACGATCACAAGATGCAAATTTGAAATGCCACAAGTCCGGAGAGCTTAAAGACATAAAAACAAGAGATCCATGAATGGATCTTGACGCCCACCCTTGAGAGATTGACTCCTAATAAAAGTTTTATATGGTAATGAGCCT
>JARFOD010143990.1:0-12921 GCA_031763545.1 Mopalia muscosa | reverse complement strand
CAGGATCATATGTAGGAGGATGAAATGTTTATACATTTAGGTAAACTTATTTGCAGTAATAACTTGTAAAAAGAATTACTTCCAGCGATGACAAACCACTGTTTCTGTAATATAACCTCGAAAAGACGGATGGCATTGGCTGCCATTTGCATAAATACATAATATTGTATTTATAATGTATAACTATAAAAATCGAAATTTATATGATTGCCTTCTTTATGCTTGGATTTCATTAGGGGTCGGATGGTATTTGGATACACAGATCGGGATTTAGCCACAAAGATGGGGTATGACCTCATCCATCCAGACGACCTGTCTTACTTCGCAGCCGCACATCAGGAATGTAAGTTTTCCACACACTTGAAGCTAATTTTTCACAAATGCGTTTACTGGGTCATCATTTTTTATGTAGAAAGTTTCTAATCTGTTTAAACAAAACCTACATACTATGTTTGTCTGGTCCACTTCACCGAACCATCTTGGCTTAAAAACGAAACCTTGGTATTGTGTAATATCGCTGAAAGTTGTAAGGGTGAATGTAAGTTTATATGGACATATCCAGTTTGGACTTGGGTTAGGGGTTTGATCATTCTACAGAAGTTTATCTCAACTGATCGTTGGCGTGGAATAGTTTTGTTCAATGGACCATTGCAGAGTTTATAAGCGCTTATGTTAAATTACACATAACCCTTATCACTTAAGTCAAGGTTTTATTCCAAGGAATGTTCTTGAGAATTTAGCTAGAAAGTAAGATTATCCGTCGATTTTTTATTATTTTCGACATCCATGTGCCATTCTGATTAATTTTGGGAAATATTTAAATTTGAATTTATTTTAAAGCCATTATGAAAACTTTCATGCAAGTCCTATGACTTCCCTTCAATAATGTTCTCCAACCTACAGTGTTGGTTGTTGATGAATATTATTTTCTGTTGAAATGCCTTGATTGTCGTTGAACACTGTAATACGAAATGCATTGATTGCCGTTGAACACTGTAGTATAAAATGCATTGATTGCCGTTGAACACTGGTATATATTGCCTCGATTGCCCATAAGCATAAGAGTATAACAAAATTTAGCAACTTACATGTCCCACAGGAATTTTGAATCCTATTTGTGTTTACTGATAGTTTAGTGAGTCTGCCTGTAAAGTGCTACTTTTTTTCATTGTCTATTCTGAAAGCCATACCGCTTCCATTTACATATTTCATTGAACATGAATCTCTACAAAATTCCTTGATTGCCGTTGATCAGCGTTCTCAAAGAAATGCCTTGATTGCCATTGATCAGCGTTCTCAAATAAATGCCTTGATTGCCATTGATCGGCGTTCTCAAATAAATGCCTTGATTGTCTTTGTACAGCTACTCAAATAAATGTCTTGATTGTCCTTGTACAGCGTTCTCAAAGAAATGTCTTGATTGCCGTTGTGCAGCATTCTCAAAGAAATGTGGTGTTTGCCGATGTACAACGTTCTCAAAAAAATTTCTAGATCGCCGTTGTGCAGCGTTTTCAAAGAAATATCTTGATTGCCGTTGTACAGTGTTCTCAAAGAAATGTCTTGATTGCCGTTGTACAGCGTTCCCAAAGAAATGTCTTGATTGCCGTTGTACAGCGTCTCAAAGAAATGTCTTGATTGCCGTTGTACAGCGTTCTCAAAGAAATGTCTTGAATGTCGGTGTACATGTAGCGTTCTCAAAGAAATGTCTGGATTGCCATTGAATAGTGTTTTCTAAAATAGTCATGCTTTTTGTTAAATATTGTTGTCTACGAAACACCAGCCGATGAACATTTTTATGATCGAAATTCCTTGATTGACGTTGAACAGTTGTCTTAAACAAATTCTTTGATTTTCGTTGAACAGCGTTGTTCAAAACGCTGACCCTTGGTAGATCATGCCATTTTTCTGTACCAAATACCTTGATTGCAATCGAACACGTTTCTGTTCGACAGTCCTTGACTACCTTGACAATTCTCTTCACTAAGATCTAGCACCAGTTCAGCAACACAATGTAGGCTTATACCAATGTGTTTGTCGGTTACATAATGTAATAGCGCAAAATGAATTGATATTATTCATTATTTTGGTTCACTAATGTTCACTTAATGTTTTGGGAACCATAATATTTAATACATTTTTTTAATAATTTGATTTTTGGTTTACATCTGCAGTAATCAAGACGGGAAGTTCTGGATTAATCGCATACCGATGGCAGACTAAAGAACTCAACTGGATTTGGCTTCAATCAAGTTGTAGAGTCGTGTACAAGAATAGTAAACCAGATTTCGTCATTTGCACACATAGACAACTCACGTAAGGCGCTTTACAACTTACTTAGATATATCAAGGTCTTCACTAACAATGTGCTAGTCATAATCATATAGGCTACAATTCCAAGGTCGTCACTAACAATGTAACAGTCATAATAATATACGATTTCAAGGTCGTCACTAACAATGTAACAGTCATAATCATGTACGATTTCAAGGTCGTCGCTAACAATGTAACAGTCATAATCATGTGCGATTTCAAGGTCGTTAATATGAATTGATAGAATTGTCTTCAATGGTTGGATCATGTTTAGTCAGCTTGTCCTGCAAAAACATAAACTATTATTAAAAGATTCTTTCTGCTTACACTTAGTTTACAGTTTGTCAAACATCTTGGGGGCACAGTGTGCGCTTCCCAAACTGAGCCTGCTTCACCGGTTCGAGTCAGCCTGTCGACCCTCAGGTATATGAGCGAGTCATATGTTGTGGCTCATATGTTGTGGCTCCGGGAATCGTGGGGTCGTTTTTACGAGGTTTCCTCCCGGTTTTCCACCGTATTAAGGCTAGGTGCAGTGTGAAGTGGACAATCCATATAAGTGAAATACCTTTGAGCACGACGTTAAAACCCCAATCAAACAAACAATCAAACATCTTAGACAGACTACGCAGGACTAGAATGGCCGACTTCATTGATTTCTTTGGCGGCAATTTATGTTTACCATAACAACTTTACAGGCAATAGAAGATTTATTATTGCGGTCTACGATGTAAGGCTACAAAGAATAATCGTATAGATAGGCTAGATAGCAAATTCCTTTTGAATACAGAATACCAATAATTGAACCTAGTCATAAATGGTAAAGCTCTCTCAGATGATAAATAAATTTTTCTAATATTTTTTTTTTCTTACAGGGAGGACGAAGGACAAGATTTGGTAGTGAAACGTGGCAATGAATTTAAGCTACCTTACCCATTACTAGACATAGATATATGCTCAGGGTTCGGGTTTTCTGACGAGGAAACCAGCCCTAAAAGCAAGGGAGGAAAGAGTAAAAAGTCAAAGGCACCATTACGAGATTACCTTCAGACAGGGCGGAAGAGACGATGTCCCTATCGGGAACCATTAAATACGATGAACGGCTATGGCACGTACCCCGTCATAAACTCTTACACTAGTCAGGAACCGGCGGAAATCAAGCCTGACTTTGTTTATCCATATTCCGGTGGAAATTATTCTATAGACACAGATTTATACCGAGCTCCGGGATACCATTCATTCTCAGGAACAAGCGTTTACCCTAACACAGAATCGTATAAACTAGAAAGCGACAAACATAGTTATTCTAATGGTTATTACCTAGACCATAGACAATACCCTCATACCCTGTCCTACCATAACAATGGCTATGCAGATCTCATGGTTCAATCTACAAAATATGGCTACGATTTGCCCAAATATGGCATAGACGGTTACAGCTTAGACCTCAGCACAAAGGTGCACTATGATGACAATTATAACACCCATTTAGACTCTTTTCGTAAATATACACCTTATGATTATACGGGCAATCGAGTCAATGGCCATTTGGACAGCATGGATCTAAGGCATTCCACTGTGTATAACCCGTCTATGGTTACAGGAGTTGGCGATGTGAACATTGCGCCCGGAACAACACCGTGTATCCCATCATCACCACTATTACCACCTGAGCATCATAACACACAATTACTTAAGTGCGACATAGCCCATTCTGTGTTGCAAGGGGAAGTCAAACAGCGCTATTCTACCCAGGCTGTAGCGAGTCCCGGTCAGAATGGAACTGCCATAAGAAACCTTAAAACACAGTCAACGTTTTTGCCATACCCACAACATTCTGTGATTAAAAGTGTTAGCAATAGAGTTTTATCGCCAGCAGTTAGTGCTCATATGGACCAAACAAGCTGCTCTACTGATGAAATCTATTCTCAGAATGGCCAGGCCATAACGAATAGTGCTAGCGAACCGTGGATGTCGTGTACTAAGTCCCACAATGACCGTAAACTTACCTCAACTCCACTCTCGGACAGGACATCGCCGAGTCATTCGTCATCTGCATCAGTGTTGGTGGCCAGTCCGTCTAGTAGGCAAAGTAAACTGACTGACCTGGATAAAGACGTTAGCATTATGACAACCATATCCAGTTCAAACGTGTTAACTCGTTCAACTCCCACCTCAGTAATCCACTCACCAGAAAGGCTTACGCAGATCAGGTGAGACCATTATCTAGTGATTCCTATATTCAGTGCCGCCAAGAGACTATTTGGGTCCCAGGGTAAAAGGAAACTTAGCCTCACTTCAAAGGTCCTATAAAAGTCCTAAGGGCGGGGGGGGGGGGGAATTAATAATAATAATAATAATAATATGAAAATTATGCAATAATCATTTGAAAGGCCTAAAACTGTAGTATGCTAAAAATATGCTGTAATAATAAACGACTCAAACAACATAAACAACACCGTTAATAAATGACTTTTCTAAATCTCACAGGTCTTGTGAAAGTCAGAAGCATTCTGGGAATGGAATTCCTGTTCCTGTGGTAAAAAGTTCGCCTTGGGCGCAGCCCCTCACCCCACAGGCTTCTTATGATATGAAAGATTGGTCATCTCCAGCACTGGATAGCTGTTCTAACCTTCAAAAATGTGGCATAGATCGTTACCTTACAGCGCCAGCCAAGCTTAGAGTCGGATTCGACATGCTGTAGCAGGGTAAATGATTTTATTAAACGTGTGTAGAGTAATATTCAGTCGAATTGAAATCGGATTAAAATAGCTCCAGTCTTTTATTTATCGCTAATATTATGGTCTAATGCAAACACTGGCCAACTAGGGTTCAACTAGGTCAAGCTTGCTGGGGTTCACCAAACCCAGCTTACAAACACCGAGTGAAGCCGAAACAAGCTAGACATGCATAGTTAAAGTATTTTGTTAAAGGTTTTGATGTATCAACAAATTAGACTATGCTGGATACAAACATCCAAGTTCCAGATCGTCTGTAGAAATAACCGGCATTTACAAACCTATCCCTGGAAGCCTCTTTGTGATTGGTCAATTTTGCAAACCAAGCGACACCATTCGGTTTGCGTATAAATCATAATATTAGCGACAAACAAAAGACGGGCGTTATTTTGATCAGATTTTAATTAGATTGGATCTATATTAATACTATGGATATATTATTGTTAAATCGTGATAACTAGTGTTCCTTCTGAAATCGAAGTTGAATGATTTGCACCAAAGATACAAATTGTCCATTCGAATAAATGTGTGAAAAGAAGAAAAATATAACTGATATTTGAATACGGCATATCTCCCCACTAGGAATCGCTATTATCTCCAATTTATTTATAAATATCGAAATAATAATCATATAATAATAAAAATCATATATGAACTAGTTGCTGATAAAATGCTTGTGCTTAGTGATCTTGTTTGATATCGGTGTGGGTCTGTGATTAATGTTACAAACCAATAAGCTGTCAATTTGTAATCCCCACTCTATCAATTTTTTTACAGGTATATTTGGTGATGATGCTCTTTACCACTGGTTGTGATTGAATATACTATTTACACTTAACAAGATTGACGACGGGAAAATCTTTCCAACGAGAACTCTGGACACTCTAAGTGCTTCGTATTGTTTTTTAATGAGATTGTGTGTTAGCTGAGGACATACTATTTATACTGGTAATAATACGTGTCTGACAATACTGTATATACTCTCATGAGTCACTGGCTATTTATATACACTGATCCAATTGTGACGGCCGCTGATAAAGTAGGGGAGATTAGCCGCGGATGACTAGAAGAGGTGCGCTTCGAAGGGAACAAATTAGCTCATGTTATTAGGGGTCTCTCAGAATTCCATTGTTTAGGTCCTATCGAAGACAGCGGACGTTTAACTGACTGCCTGTTAAATAGCGTTGTCTAAGAGACCAATCAAACTTTTATGACAATTCAGACTTCAAAATGGCTAACAGATGATTTTTATCAGATTTTAAAAATCAGCCATCCATTGCAAATCTGTATTACTTTATCAGCAACTGTAACAGAAGGGTTTGTGTATATATAAAAAGCTGCTGATACATGGGCCTATAATTTATAATAATATCATTAATCGCTTATAGGCCCATACTTATCTACCTATAGCTGTCCAGATCAGGAAGCAATGAATCTCATTTACAGTAACACACTCAGTTGGATTGTACTGAAGCCGAAAATTATAATTTCACTATCCTCCATTCTCTCAAAAAGTATGTGCAACTCGGATATATACTCCGATCGCCGGTTTTCGAATACTAAAGAAAGTTACGTCACTATTTTAAAGGCGTCCTAATTTACCTTCAGACTGGTCTTTTGAGATTCTGTTTTCTCTAAGTTATTGACGAAATACTGCTCTTACATTTTAACTTCATTCGGTATAAAAAGATTATAGAAAAACATGTGAAAATAATGAATTGTTGGAAAACCGGTGCTGTTCGGAAACCGGTTATCGGACGATATCTATATAAAGTCTGATTTAACATGGAACGGCAATCCTGAATATTATCCATCTCTCATCACCAGTAGTTATCAACAACCACTTTGTCACAAATGTTAATAAGAGTTCAAACTATGAACGGTCTCAACTGCCTTCTAGTCACCCCAAGTTTCCAACTGCAAACATTATAGTATTCAGTTTTTTGTTTTTTTCTTGTTTCATTGGCAAGCTGGAAAGTCGGTGTTACACTATGTGGCTCATTAAATAAAACAAATCTTTCTCAAGCAAAAAGTGTCTTCTATCATTTTCTTTATGGCGTTCCGTAAGAAGTCTTTATTGGTTGTTCAGTACATCTGGTATGTTTGAGATGTTGCTTGGATTGTTTGTGCGGTTGCTAGGATTGTTTGTGCTGTTGTTAGGATTGTTTGTGCGGTTGCTAGGATTGTTTGTGCTGTTGTTAGGATTGTTTGTGCTGTTGCTCGGATTGTTGAAGGCCTATACTTGTTTACACATATACCAAAAAGCAATCCATCCAGGTATCTGTAAAATCGTCACTCTTATAAAATAAGTGCTAAAGTCATATTTACCGCTTTTGAGATAAATTTTTAAAAAATCCTGTACAGCTGTCTATGCCAATGCTTGACTTACGCATTTATCTTACTGAGTTTCAACATATTGTGATGTTAGTTATCTAAAGTTCTCAAATTTTGTTTGACAACACAAAACTCTTCGTTCTTTCTCCAATTCAGCCTACAAGCAATGTATGCGGTTAGCTGTGATTGGATAATGTCGATGGACTAGCACAGCTAACTGCACGCATGCATAGCACGTGTGCTGAATTAAAGAAAGAACGAAAAGTTTTGTGTTTGCAAGCAAAATTTAAGAATTATAGTTAAATTACATCATAATTCTTGGTCACAAACGGACGGAAGCTGGGTCGGCCCCTAGACTTGTGCCCGAGACGACACTAAACAGTCTGGCATGCGAGTTATAGAGTGGCTCAATTAAAACTGTATATTATTAATAAGGTATTGAAAACATCAGCAGTCAACAAAACATTTATTTCTCCACAAAGTAAAAGTTTCGAGTATATTTATCAGACATTACCAACACATTTGCACTTGGTGAAGGACTGGCGATCGGGGTTTTACAAGTGGACTTCAGTTGACTGTACAAAATCAGTTGACTGTCTCATGACCTTACTATCGCTAAACTCGTCGAGTAGGCTACACATGCCATATGAAAGTGCATCCTTGATCAGTACCACTCAACGTTGCAGAGCACAAGTGAAATGATAGGTAATAACAGAAGTCTATTCACTGGAAGTGTACAGCGCCCATGTAAGTGCATGTACGGCCCTTTGTCCAAAATCGACCTATTCAACTACTTGCCACCCGTCTTGTAGCGAACCATCAGGGGAGGTAATTTCAGAATTTAATCGAACACTTGCTCGTCAGTCGATTTGACACGGCTCTACCTAGCTGAGAGAATCAGCTCTGTCGACCTATTAATCATATTGTCATTACCCTTTTCGGCAGAGCTCAAAACCCATCCATGTTAAAAAAAGTGATATGACAATTTTGCATCCGACAAAAATATCGGCGGAAGGTATTACGGTGAAAAAATTGAATAAACATTTGACAATAATTACCTACCACTGTTGACACAAGTATAATCCGTCAACAGACCTAGCTCAATGAATAGGGCTAATTCCTCCGTCTTATTAGCCCTATACATTGTGCTACAACAGACCAACAGTTATGGGTCAAAATTCAATATTTGGAGTTGAATCTACTTGAAACCAAACAAAACTTCCGTTTTGTCAATTGTCATCCCTCGCGGACACAGGTTCACTTGACCTTTGGACTCGTATAAATTTATTTACGGTGTTCCGACGAAGCGTTCGGGATAAACCCCGTCCACATTTGGTAATTACCACCAAGGATATGTAAACTAACAATGACGTATAGCTAAAGGTCAATCATGTATTGCGCATGCGTTAGTATCATACTTTAAAAACAATGAAACAGAAAGTTGGCAACTTCAGTTGCTCTTCATGTCGATCATTCGCGTTATTACAGGTACCAATGAATTGGAAATATACATTTTTCAATCTTTTATCGATTTAATCTGGGATTCTATAAAGGCAGTCTAGCCTATGCCATGGCGCACGTCGCTCATTTAAGATTGTTTTGTTTGTTTGTTTGGTGTTTAACGACGTACTCAAGGGTATTTCACTTATATGACGACGGACACAATTACAGAACATCACAAACAAATCTACTTTCCATTACCCTTTAGCTCTGCGAACACCAGGGCAACAGAAAGCAGTCTCTTTTCTCGCCTCTTGCGATCGACCGAGGAAGCCGAGGGAGTATTCTGCAGGGCCATGGCCCACCCTCTCTCTCACGGGGCCTCATTTAAGAAAAGACGGATAATTTGAGTTCTGTGGTAGGCCTATAGGGTTAAGACTATAAACACAACTTTTACACTTGCCCTGAATCTAACCCTAATACTTATAGTAAACTGTGATTCCAACTGAATAATTTGACATAGTAGAGTAAAGTCACAACTCCGAGAAACGACAAGATACGCTGTTAGTTTATATATTTCGGTTTATTAAACCATCATCAGGAATCATACTAAACCAAATATCCAACCTAACCATAACCGGAAACCTGAAACTAAAATGTGTGGTTGTGGGTCCATTGTCATAGTCCAAATAGACCAGGGTCCCTGCCTCACATCTCATCGGTTACTGGATTGACGTTCACGTGTTCGGAGAATTTTGTGTGTTAAAACGTCCTACCTTACCTAAACCCACTCAATAATTTAACAGGGAAAGACTTGGTATGGAAAACAGCTTAATTTATTGTCATTTCCCATGTTATATGTACTTGCGACTTCCAAATACTTAAAGAATCTACTAAATAATTAGTTAAATAATTTCACAGATGACAAACTCATTATGAATTAAGCAACTGCATTGCCATGTTTTATGTAAACATTGTATAAAATAGTGAGAATCACTAAAATATTCCTAGGTTATTGTTAAATGTTGTACTTAAAGGCGTATCACTTACTATGCCTCAAACTTGTTGATTGCCACCTTAAACGAACTGCCAACAGGCATCTCGGTTTTATAAAAAAAAATAATGACGACTTTTTGAATAAGTTATCTGATATTCAGGTTCATAAAGACGTTACTTTATCATTACACTCGACGTAGAATCTATGTACATAAATATCGGCATTGAGGCAGGACATTGTTCTGTTAAAAATGCTTTCGATCGGTATCCCGACCCCCGTCGTCCGACTACTGAGATACTGAACTGTTGGAACGTGATGCTTTCGAGATATATCAGCTAATTCAAAGTTGTGCCCTTTGAGCCTACATATATCCACCAACTATACTATATGCCAAATCCTTTCTTCCTCCACATACTTTCAAGGGAATTATTTAATCACAAATAATAAGGTTTCCCAGAAATTCTAGCACTCTTACAACCTTTAATCATACAGGCTTTGTATGTTGTCTTTAAGGCCCTTGTCCCACGAGTGTAACAGTGCTTGTCCTCCAAATGTAGGAAGCACTAGATACTTACATACCAGATAAGGTCTCCTGTGCTGGGCAACAAACTAGAAATGTTTATTTTTTGATAGACTTGTGATTGAATTGTGCTTTAGAAAATGTGGTACACCTTATAACGCATAGAAAAGTGTCTGAAACAATATGTTGATGAAACCAAAAAATCACCTTCGACTTAGAGCTAACAACCATTTGAGCTCCATTAGGTCAAACCTCATATCCTCAATAGCTACAGATTAAAATGTAATGATTTCGAGTTCAATGACCAAATATATCAGCAAATTAAAGGTTCTGCTATGGATAAAAGGTTTACTCCCAACGTTGCTTCCATTTTTATGGCAGAGTGGGAACACGAACCATTTGGAAACTGAGCTAAGTAGCCCCTAGTGTTGTATCTTAGATATTTGGATGACATATTTATACTCTGGCTGGCAGCATTCCAGAGATGATTTTGATATCGTCATTGTCACTCTTAATCAGCTTGATCCTATCCGAAACTAAAGCTCACTATTAGCTGTGATAGGGTAGATTTTTAAGGTGTTACGGTATACAAGGGTCCTAGTTTACATACAGTAGGGTCTTTGGATTTTAAGGTGTTAATAAATTCTACGGATACTCACCAACTACTTATTGCTGAATACTTTCATCCTTCACATATACCTTCAAGCGAATTATTAAATCACAAATAAATAAAGTTTCACTGAAATTCTAGCTCTCTTGTTACTTTCAATCAGGCAGGTTATGTTTGTTCTTTGTTCTGTTGTCTCTAAGGTCCTTGTCCCACGATGATATACTAAGCGACTTCTTTGCTAAATTAAATCCCAATCCCCAGACAACTGAAAAGGTAAAATTTAGACCAAGAGCTAGAATCAGTTCCTAAAACAAAACACCACGATCGCCCTGTAACAGTGTGAGGCGAGATGCAAACTAGATACTTACATACCAGATAAGGCTTCCGTTGCTGAGCAACAAATTAGAAATGTTTACTACTTGGTAGACTTGTGATTGATTTGTTATTCAGAAAATGTGGCACACCTTATATCTTGCAAAAAGTTTCTGAAATAATATGTTTGCGAAACCCTTCGGCTTCGAGCCAACAATCATTTGAGCTTCATTAGGTCCAACCTCATATCCCCAATAGCTGAACATTTCGCTCTTCCTGGTCATTAGGTAATTCAAGATCATTTTGTAATCATGCCGACTGAAAAAACACAAATTCTACCCTCTGAAGAAGAAACTAAACAGAAACGCTTAGAAACAGAGGCTCATTAGATGAAAACTTATTTAACAGTTTCATCTGGGAACCAGGTAAAGGGTTTAAACAAAAATAATGAATTCCAACTGTTTTCCATTTAGACCCGTTTGGTAGTCTCCTTTTACAGGAATATATTCATTTGTACCTGAAATGTTTACTCCTCTCTCACAGGCCCATTGTAGAAAACATGAGAGACAAAAATCTTCTCATAAAATAAGGACATTCAACTTAAACAGATCTTTAACAGATATATTCATTGGTTAATCTCTATATCTCTGAACTACTAATTTGTAGGTTGATTAATTCCTAATCCATACCCAATATCTTGTTGGCTACATATCAAACAATACTGTATACAACATATTAATGGTCACTGCCGTCTCTCCAGATGTCTGTAGGTTACCCATAACACAACTCAAGATTAAGGTTTCTTAAGAAACTTGTCTCTAGGAGTTTATCTTGAACATAAGTCGATTTAACGATTTTAATCAATCTAGAATCCACTAAATTCTGGGGCTACAATGATCCATGGCCAGCTGGCGAGGGTCGACCGATCAGACCCGGGTGGGGTGGCTGGAAGGGAGCTTTCTTTTGCCCTGGCGCTCTAAGGGCTAGACAGCAACAGTCATGTTTTTGTTTGAGAGCTTGTAATTGTCCTATCATGTATTTGGTGGTGGTTGTGGCGTCGATTGGGGATTCCTTCACCGGCATCGTGTTGGCACGCCGACATATGGGTGAAATAACATTAAGCCTGGCGATAAACCCAAATCAATCACACAAACAAACCAGCAGCCACTTTCACAAACTATCATACGACAATAAGAAGTCGTACCATATTTTTATGCTATAATTTAAAATGACGTAATTTTATCGTACGATATTTATTTATCGTACGAAGTTTAGTAAAAGTGGCCCCAGACCCGGGTTATTTATATTCAAAATTTATACGCCCTTCACTTGACGGGATATTTTATGGAATAGGATTGTGCGTCTGTCCGTCCGCGATTCGGTTTTCTTTTATGAACTTGAAATCGCTCATCAGATTCTGATAAAACTTCGTAGTATTCTTCCATGTAGCAAGTTATCGTATGGAATTGATTTTTAATTTATGTCCGCGTGCAGGTGAGTAGTATAGTCAGAGCAACTCGAGTCGCATTCGTGAGTAACTCGTGAGTCGGCACCGCACTACATAAATAGTAGTGATGGCACCGCACGGCACCGCACGGCACCGCACGGCACCCCACGGCACCCCACGAGATTTCACGAGACTTGCCTAGTATTTATGTAGTAA
>JARFOD010143979.1:435-12925 GCA_031763545.1 Mopalia muscosa | reverse complement strand
GCATTACTCTCAAAATTGTTTTATTTGTCATAAATACATTAGCACAATATTTATGCTGCTTATGAAGTGTTAAAATCCTTAACTTATTTAACAATGAAAAAATCGTGAGCTTGTGGCAACAGTTGGTTATTATTTGATGTGAAACATAAATAACTGCGTGCGTAGTACTATACTATTTTCTGTATCTCTAAGTATTTGAGTATGGTCCCTTGTTCCACTGTTAGATGGGAACTTTGTCTGTACGATTTCAATGTAGATCAAGCTGCATTCAACTGCCAGTCAATTCATTAGTTTCACTTTTGTATCATCCTTGATGTCATGTGATTTTAATACTGCGCATATTGTGGGTCATTTTTTTTCTTCGTGTTTTGAGCTGCATGATGTCAAAGAGAACATTGGAAGCCAAACAATCAAAAGGTACATTTCAACCCCAAACCGTTGCTCACAAGATTTTCTCATCCTACAATAAACAATATAAATCGCGCCCAAGTACCTAGCACAATGTATAGGGCTTACTCCTCTGTAAGACGGAGGAAATAGCCCTATTCATTGTGCTACCAAGTACCTGGATGTTTTAATTCCGTGTTTCAATTTACCACAAGGCCTTTCCATGTATGCTGAAAATGGTATATATGGACATGCCATAAGGACTCTACCGCTAGTCAGGGGTCAAATTTTAACATGTACAGTAAAACTTAGAAGTTATAAGCGATTGTTTTAACAGGGAAAAGATAGCAACGAGACCGGGACTTGGAAAATCGTCCCCTATATACTAGTATCCAGTTTTTTTAAATACCTGTCCTTTTGGGGTAAGAACAGTAGGCTTATGTTTTGAGCAGTAAACATATTGCCAAAACTCTGGAGGAACAGTGATTTTTTCAACAGGGCAGTTACTTAACGTTTTAAATAACTGAGTGTGTATGGTTGCTTTACTGTGTTAAACACCAAGCAATCAATCCATTTTTGTTTATTTTTATTTATTCATTTGTTCACCAATAAAAGTTATCTTGAAAAACTTGAACTTGAAACAGCTTCATTTTATTTTTAACAATTAGAGCTGATTGAAGGTGAATGTAATTTATGTGTGCATACAAAAGTCTAAAAATATGGATTTTGTCAGATTTTCCAGTTAAAGCACAAAAATACTGACCCAAGTGATCAGTAAAAAAAAAATTAAAATTAACCATTTTAAAATCTGAAATTGAATTCTAACATTTTAGCTCTGTCATCGCTCAGAATGCATCTCCAGTCTTCTAGAAACCTCAGAGCTTCCGGGGCCTAGGTGGCCCACGGCCAAAATTGCCTCCCTTGGCAAAAATCCCAAAAACACTTCGCTTCACCCGGCAAAAATGTCTGCCTCCTACTTTTACAAACTAGCCTCCTACTTCAAAAGTTAATGAAAAGCCTGTTGGTCATAGGAAATATGTTAATTGATAAGTAAGAACATATCGATCACAGCTTACACATCTCCAGCAATGACCACTGTGCACCAGTGTACAAATCTGATCTGTCGTGATTATTAACTGTGAACAATACGCCACCACTTAATTACCCCATTGAAACATACATTAAGTTTGTTGAACAATTATAGGTCATGTGAGTTCTCTCTAGATATCATCAAAGACCCAATAGACTGCAGAATGCTACCTGGATTTTACTCAGCAATGGTCAAAAGAGACAAACTGCATCATTATGAGGTTGTGATAAAACCAGCATACAGGTGAAGAGAAATAAGTATGTCTATTGATACAGGAGACCTGAACAATGTTCAAGACAAAACAACATTTTATAATTTAGGGGTTTTATTTACTTACCGATACTACCAATTTCTCTTCCATAAGAATAGAAAATCCATAGACATCAATCAGAACATTTTTCACCTGGGATACCGGAGTCATCAAGCGTGTCCAGGCAATAAACTTGGTTTTACTGATGACATTGAAGAAAGGGATTCCACCAACATCAGTACATGGTTCAGCGAGTCTGTACTTACAGAGACCCTGGAAATCAAACCTCCGATTATCAAAGGAAACGTAGTGAGGATCTCCATATGACTGACACTTTGCTCCATCTGGTCAAATACAAAATACAACATTTTATATCTCTCATTTAGTCCATTTTACTGCTAATGTATTTGGCAAAATGATTTATTTTTGTTTTGGAATCACAGAACATATTTTATATTATACATGTTACTTCATGTGTATTATTTTATTACAGTTCTATACATTACTAAAAAATGATATACAGGTTCACTGCTTGGAGCTGTTTTCAAATCTGTGAAATCAAATAAATAAAAACAAACAAATTCATCTCTTACAGAATATTTACCATGGTTCACACAGAGAATGAATCTAGATACCTTAGTTGGATACAATATGTATTGGTGACTTTGGAGATGGATGTAATATGTATTGGTGACTTTGGAGATGGATATTATATGTATTGGTGACTTTGGAAATGGATATTATATGTATTGGTGACTTTGGAGATGGATGTAATATGTATCAGTGACTTTGGAGATGGATGTAATATGTATTGGTGACTTTGGAGATGGATGTTATATGTATTGGTTACTTTGGAGACGGATATTATATGTATTGGAGATGGATATAATATGTATTGGTGACTTTGGAGATGTGGAGAAAGGAATGGTGACTTACCATAGCAATCAAATCCGTCTCCGACAAGTCCATCCTTACACTTACACACATAACCACCATGAAGGTTTGTACATTCTGCATTCTCGTGACAGTCGTTATTCCCATCAAGGCATTCATCCTGATCTGATTGGGAAATAAAAGTTTAATTGTTGCTCTTTATTTATGTCTGTATCAAAAACTGCTTTTCTCCTCACTGAGAAATCCTATAGGATCGATCATCGGACATCCTATAGTATTTTGGACATCTGGTTTTAAAAATATTGTAAATTGCTTTTTCCATTTATTTATCGTGACATATTATTTTAAGAAAAGCTATGGAATTTGTTTACAGTTGTTAATTCAAATTTTGCCATTAATACATTCAAGTTTATTAGGTTTACATGTATTTAACATAAAATTGGAGTAAGTCAAGACAGAGAATGAACAAGTGGGGTGATTTTTCCTGCAACAACATTACCTGGTGGACATAGGAACCTCACTTCATAATCCAAACATTTCTTATCAGTCTGGTAGTAATTCGCACAGACAATCCCTCCATCTGGGGTGCAAGGTGTGAGAAACTTCTGACCGGTCTCATTCCACGGCACTTGTGTATCGACCACTCGACATTCCGCTTCCATCGGGTTTGCGCATATATCTGTACATCTCTACAAGAGGAATACATGCAGCAGTTAAAGTAAATGCTTTACACTATAATTCATACAAGCCTGAAAGGGTTTCACTGTGTTTAAGACTGACACCCAAAGTGCCAATCTGGACAACCAAAGCGCCAATCTAGACACCCGAAGTGCCAATCTAGACACCCGAAGTGTTCTAATCAATTTTAAGATGGTAAAGCTAGCAAATATACAACAAGATATCCTGCTTTAGCACAAATGAGTGATTGAAGATTTCTGGATTTCTAGCAAATTCTATATGTATACAAGATTTCATCTTACATTAATACAGTAACATATAAAACGAAATAACAAGCACACAAGATTACAGAAACAGTACATCCGTATAGAAGGCCAAATGCCCATGCCATAAACAACATGAGCAAAGTATTCTAGTTTTCATTGAACCCCCCCTTCCCCCCAATGATCTCCTGACTTTGAGTTACTAAAGCCTAGCTTATGTCGGAGTTACGTCGAGTGAGAACTAGTTCCGATCAGTTCCGGTGGACCAGTTGACGATCGATGGCAACTAATCAGTCATAGCTTTGAATGAGACCTAAGCGCATCTGTGTCTCGGCTGCGTCTATCGGAAGCTTGTTGCCGTCCAGTTCCAGATAGTTGTGCATGTTCTACTTTCTATGTCCAGTTGCAACTGATCGTGAGTATAGTTCTAAGCAATTGCAAGGGACATAAGCGCTCTGAGCCTCTGACAACTGCGATCAATTAGTTCCAGTGAGTTGCGCGTAGTTTTTGACGTTCAGGGTGTTTCGTGACATAAGCGCTTAGTTGTCAACAGTCGCCGTCAATTCTATCGCATCGTAGTGTGACATAAGCAGGGCTTTAAGTGCAAAGAAAAAACAATTAATGACCACATGAAATCCAGTTTTAAGACAGAAGGTAATATTAAATACATTGCTTAAGAATAAATGGTTGAAAACATATGTATGATATGTTTGATTTTTCTCAGTTTTTTTTTAGACACCAACGAAATAATGACTAGTATTTTACCTACCTGTAATATTTCTTTTCAGACGGTTATCTTATTATTGTAAAGGGAGATAACTTATACGTGTCAACTCGGGCAAGAAACTCAAATAAAACTTTATTTCAAAGTCAGGATCGAAGAAGGTGTTAGATAATTGTGATTTTAGTATCTAAAAAAAAATCCGAGAAAAATCAGATACATGGTTTGAGAGGCCGGCGATAGCGGCGGATCAATTTCCAACTTTTACCAGGGTTGAGATGGGCGGGATGTAAGTCTAGGGATAAGACGAATGAATTAGCCATATTCATTGTGCTTGGGTTTAGCCAGAAATCAAAAGTATGCTGTCCACAATAGTCATTTTGTTAAATGTGAAATGCAAATCCAAATCGGCAACGTGTACAAGGAACTTGAGATTTAAACTGCCTATCATTTACTCCTGATCTACATAACCTACATGTAAACATTTCCGGTACTATTCGTTTGTAAGGGATTCTTCAATGCAAGAAAAAGTGAATATAAGAGTTATAACCTTATAAATAAGACGTAGATATTACACATCTTGGTCTTTAATAAGGTTATAGGCCTAGGTCTAGACTATGGATGTCTCGAATTGATAAGTTTATATAAGCTTACCGGGTCAATAGGCTTTAATAGTCCTAGTGGCCCTGTCGTTTTGGTTTTGATAATGCCTAACCACGAAAACAACGTGACAAGCCTTTTTAATATGACTGTGAGGACTTCTGATGGGAAGTTCTCACAGTCATGTCAACAGGGCTAATCTTAGATGCGAATACGTTTTTTATAATATAAAGTATATAGAGATACGAGGTACAGTTGTAGTACCTAAACTCTAGAAATAGGGCCTGCCGCTGAAAACTTATAACGTTGATTCCGCGTGACCTAATTACCGTGGAAGACATTTTAAAGCGAGTTTGGTTCTGCTGCAAGGTTGTTGATTTTGACATGAAAATGGACATCGATTGGTCGTTATATGTGTCGATCTAACCCAAGTGTTCAAGGAAAAATTAAAACGATGTGACGGGCATTGACAATGCCGCTGTTGTTGTGTTTTCAAAGTTTAAAACTATAGGCCTAGCCGAACAATTCTTGAGCTGATAAGTAACAGAAAGATTGTTGAGTAAATAGCCGAACAGCTTTTATTAATTTTACGTTTTTGCGTGCAGCACGGGATAGGGGAAGACCACAGCCGAGAGCAGAGAGGCTGTGCATTATGACAGCTAAGCTAGGCTTATCTTAAACTTAGCTCTGTCGACTTATTTATCATTAAAAAATTAACATTTAACGAACGGCTTCACTAAATACTTACTCGAAAACAGCACTTGTACAACTTTTTCGACTGCTCGATGAACGTGACGTAATCAATTTATGTGCACCTGAGAACCGTCCGGTAAAATTCCCAAATTCCGAAATTAAATAGACTCGTACATTTACTACACTTTTAGTCGGCCAACAACTGTCAATCCACCGCAGGAACTCCACCTCGTATTCGTGGTTATGTTGCGTAAATGCATATGTATAATGGAGACGCCCCTCCCTCCACCACCCCTTGAATTATTATTGGGACTAAAATAAATATGAATGATT
Source organism: Mopalia muscosa (assembly GCA_031763545.1). Classification (NCBI taxonomy): domain Eukaryota; kingdom Metazoa; phylum Mollusca; class Polyplacophora; order Chitonida; family Mopaliidae; genus Mopalia; species Mopalia muscosa. The sequence goes on along the minus strand of JARFOD010143979.1, from coordinate 7,016 downwards.
CTGCAAAGCCGCAACAATAAAAGACACAATGGGTTTAAAAGACATCGTAAAAGAAAGTTTCTCTCCATCATATAACATCAGTACCGTTTATAATTCAATTACAAAACGATATAATTGCGTATTCAGTTAAACTTTCATTGATTCTTATCATTGATGAGAACTCCAAGCCATAAATAGATGCGGTAACTTTTAGATACTGGTATATAAATTTATTGTCGTAAGCACATACATGTACATATAACCTGGGATGAGTATAGGTACCAGTCTAATCCCAGATACAACACAAAAACAACTGATTGTCAGATAATTACTCATCTAAATAACTTGTTTTCCTTAGGCTACTGGCGAGCTCCAGTATTGCTAACTGTATAGGCATATGACATATAGGCCTATATTTTTTGCTAAACGTGACTTGTATGACGAGCTGTTTTATCACATCTACCTTTATTCTACATATGTGGAATTCTTTTCCACATATGTGAAATCCTTTTCCACATAGGTGAAATTCTTTTAATAAATGACTATTTCAAATATGTGGAAAAATTTCCACATATATCTGCCAATAAGACCTCAAGTACAGACATCTCTCTCGCAGGTTTTATTTAGCCGCAATATATTTGCTCAAAAAAGTTCAATCTGACCAGAAGCCCACCCACCCTTGGCGTTTCGCAAAGCATTTGATATTTTCTAGCGAAGAATAAACCAGGGAAACTACATTTGTTTTATAGGCCTACAATTGCGACTGAATCTGTGGTGAACTACGTCTGATTCGTCGGCAATAAAAAATGATGTAGACTACAATTATAATCTCACTGCAGAGGGACCATCTCTCAGTGTTATATTGTAGTGCACTGTGTCTGAGATTCTCTATTAGTCTATCATACAATACAGCCTTCTTCAGAGACACATAGTTAGACAGTTACAGTGAGCATAAATGTATAATTTCACGTACAGGCTAATATGGGTTCAATCAATAGGCCTACTGTCCAAGGATTTTTCATATACTGAACTTTTTGACACACCTTTTAAGTCAAACGAGACTTGAAATCTCCCATTAGCCTTGTTAAATATACTTAAATAATGTTTAAGTATCTGTTGAAAACCAGAGGTATTACCTCGTGACCCACCCATGTGACATTTGTCCCTTCCCAATGGAATGCAAATTGCGGTATCTTTTCCCTTCATAGCTTAATACGTGATCTGATTTTTTAAAGATAGCAACTCTGCAAAGACTGCAAGACTCAAAGCCTTAGGAATGGGTTGTTTCACGGTTTCGTTTAGCGATTCCTTAACATATTTCAGATCTATGGCCAAGTTATCCAGCTTCTAACAGTGACGTAATGTCTCAGGGGGCAATCATCGTTGGTATGAGAGTTTGCCTATGGAAACAGCTCAGTTTAAAGGAGCGTTTTTTTTCACCATCTTAGAAGCAATCTTAGATAAATTGGTAAGATCCTGGCCAATATGCGGTTTATTGTCTGTTTGCCTCTTTGTGTAATCAATGGAATGGACAAATACCGACCAAAACTGGAGAATGGTAACCAAAAACTTTTTAGCGGATTTTAACAACTTTCTTTACTTGGCGTACTATGGTGTACCAATGTAATATACCAGTAATGTTATATCGTTTAAAATAAAATGATGGGTTGAATGCTTTATACTAAAAATATTGTTATATTTATTTTATACTTTATGCTGCATTTTGTTCGCGCTGAAAGCTTGTGAAAAAAACAATAGCAATACTATCCAGTACTGGGGCCGTAAAATCAATATGCCTATTGAAAATTAATAACCTATGTCTTATATCGATCCAGAGTTTGGTTGGCAAACAGGTGTTAATCCGTTAAAAACTTTGACGTTGGTATAGTAAAACCTTGTTCCCAAAACATTTGCAAATAAGGTTTCTATATCTTTTTTTAACCCCCCATAAAATAATGCCAGTCTTATCACCCTCTATTCTATCCATACCATTCTGAACCACATTATAACGATTTGGACATTCGACAAAACAATGGACAATCTAAAATAGAAATCACATCCTTCCCTCTTTCGTGGAAACCTGGACTAGTGTAACAGCCTATTTAATTCCACATCTACGGTGTGCTATAGGTTGTACAGCTCCCATCATTCTCAAGGGGACTTTTTGTTTATAAATGAAAACAATCATTTATATATCTCTAGCTAATAATCTTTGATAGAACCTTTGTGTGTAACGATTCTCTTTCCAGTCCACTTTGTCGGGAAACATTACTACAATAACAAGACAAATGTCTCGATTATACAAGCAAGCCAGGGATTTACAAGGACCATCCCCTTCCAAACACGAGCCCCAGGACTGGACATTGTGCAACCAAATACAATCATTCTGTACTCGTGATGTGGTCTTCTGTACAAGGATATATTGGTCAGTTGTAACCGGGGACTAGTATACTCATCCCAGGTTGTAACTATTCGTAGATTTTTTTATTGACACAGGTATATGTCGATTGATTAAACAATGTTCATTATATAGAAAGTCTGTGATAAATATGTAGCAAACAAGATATCCGGCATGGGTTTCGTTTAGGTCAGCCTACAATTCTGGTAATTTAAAGGATTATAAATCGCCCGTTAACGAGGATGAGAATTACAGGTTGTCCGATACGGAGAAAAGTTTCGCCTCAACCAGAAGATCCCTAACATTGTTGCTTCTCTTTATAACAGGTCTTTGTGGCAGATAAGCAGACATTTTAGGTCCAACATTTGGATATTCCTGTATAAAGAGACTAGCAAACCGGGTTCTAGGTTAGTCATATCGGATTTAAAGGATGTAAGTCTTTCTTAGACCCATTTTCCTAATTCCGAATTGACAATTAGTTAATACAATGTTTAACGGCTTTTAATCAAATAGGCTACCCTTTGCAAACGTTTCTGTTTGATTCCCTGATCACATGGAAGAATTTGGGTTTCAACAATCGGCATGATCTTTGACGAAGCGCTCAGAAAGAGATGATTGTTCAGTTATTGGGGGTATGAGATGTAACCTAATAAAATTTAAATGATTGTTGGATCTGGTCCGATGAATTTTGGGTCCATCAACATTTTGTATCAAACACTTCTTGCAAGAGATGAGGTATAAAACGTTCAACATGACTTGTTTGTTTACCGATAAAAATGCCTTATCTGGCATGTAATTGTTTAACTATTGTCTAGTCTTCATATATTTTAAAGACCTTCCTGACAATATGACATGGCGATTGTGGTCTTTCCGCAGGGAATTAATTCTAAGCCTTGGTCTAAATTATAACTGTTTGGTTGTATCAGGGTGTTTGGGTATAATCCGGCGAAGACGTCGTTGAGTATGTCCTCCTGAAACCAAGACCACAAAGACAACAGAACAAGTCTGGTCGAAGGAGGCGAGAGTTCTACAATCCCTGTAAAACCCTTACATTTGGGATTTAATAAATCCCTCGGATGTGTGTGGGAAGGATTTAGCATTGAAGAGTTGATAGTGTCTGTGAGCCTAAATAATAGACCTTAAAATCTTAAATCGCTGTTGTATCTAAACTGGGGACTCTGCAAACGGTAATACCAAAAACTGTCTACACTATCCAGGAAGATAGTAGGCTGAAGTATAATGTTAGGGCAATGATGAATAAAAGTGGCAAGGAAGATATCAAGAATCAAGTAACCTATATTTCATCTTTTAATTCACCTTTTGGAAAGATATGTTTATTTAGAATATCCTTTGATCTAATCATGGAACAAAAAGCGTTCCAATTAAACATTGACCAATTGTATAATAATGTCGAGGCGTTGCTGGATTTATTCTCAACTTAAATTTGGAAACCGGGCGCTCCAGGAACATGTACTGGCATAGGCACAATTGTCTGGGATACTTCTCCACAGGTAGCGTTTTTAATACACCGATTGTTTGCAGAGATAAGGTAGGCTAACGTTGAGCGGGAACCATCTTGCTGTAGTTGTTCATGGATCTTTTTTAACACATAGCTATATGGAACAAGTTTCATTATAGAGTGGACCACAAACCACTCGAGTACATAAAACTACATTATAGATTCAGACCACAATCCACTGGAGTCCATAAATCTACATTATAGAGTCAGACCACAAACCACTCGAGTCCATAAATCTACATTTGGCGTCAGCACCACCAAGGCTACACGGGAGATCCTCGTCTCCAGTCAAACGATATGGCGATACAATATTGGCCAGGAAAAGAAATACTATGGGCCAATGCACAGTGGTCCAGGCTGTCTTGAATCCAAGTATACAAATTCCACAGATAGCATGAAAATACGGATACATGAAATATGTTTCCAGTTCAATCAAGAAATGATGATTCGGTGTTAATCTGAGACCAGCAAAGATCCACAGCCGATGTGAGCCAGAGATCCAGGTTAATTAGAGATAACTCACTGAGAAAGTAACACCAATATATTTATATATATGATCCAATCGTCCACAAACTTGAACAAAAAACAAGAAATACAAATAACACCACTATGTCCAACCAAACGTTAAAGCTAGGCTTTTCTAAGATGACTGGAAATGCTGTTCGTATATATTAACCGATCTCAGATCCGAATTGTTCCACAACAAACATCGAACAGAGTTCAAGTATATAAAGACGTTTTTCATTCATATTCCACAGTATTGCGGGGCCCGCGGCCGTGGATAAGTGGTAGCGAGTGCGCCAACTTATCCTACTGCTATGCACTGGTCACCGATCGAGTCCGTCTGTCGACCCACAGGTATATGAGTGAGTTACACGTGGGGGTGTTTTTTTTATGAGGTTTCCTCCCGGTTTTTCCATCGTAACTAGGCAAGGAAGACTGTGAAGTGGACATTCCGTCGTCATATAAGTGAAATGCCATTTAGTACGACATTAAACCCTAATGAAACAAACAAACAATCCACAGTTTTGCGTGAAAAAGCATTGTGTCTTAGGTCAGGTAGTGCGCCCGATCGCCTATATATCTCCTCTTTTATCGTCTTTATATGACAATATGAAGGGTTGTATGACTAAAAGGCCTCCTTCATCGAAAGGTCCTGTAGCTTTAATCCGTGCTTCAAATATTCGTTATGGTCGTTCGAAGTTGAATAGTGAACCACATTAAACGACAAGGTGAGTTGTAAAACCAGCATACAAGTTGAACTAGTAAAATGTAATTGCATTCTGAGCAGAATCCGAGCTTTTTCCCATTGTCCCAGTGCTAATAAAGTAAATCAATGTTTAAAGCTCCCCCAAAATTCATGCTGATTTGTTAAATACACCGCTACTGCTGACCTCCATGTTTTCAATGTACGTGATACATAATTATCTCCCCTTGGCGCGCATAAGTCTACATCCTGTAAACTTGAATGCACCATTGAATGCGCCATTCAAACCAACTAAACAAACAAATAATTATCTACCTTGAAAAATTACTGATGTGTGTTTTCTACCATGGTGTAATGCTCATCATATCACGGGAAAGAGTTCTCTATTATCTCTTACATGGCGGCGAGGAGAAATTTAATGAAAGAATTATTGAAACCCTGTGGAAGTGAGTTTCCATATGTTTGGCTGACAAAGTTTGATGTAAGCCCCTCTTTTAACATTACGCGTGATAAAACGTTTTGTTGATTTTGGTTGCTTTTTGTATTCAAAATTATCGGTTAACATTAAGTTTTTGTAAACTTTCATTTTGTCGTTATAAAATAGTAACGAATATTAAGTTAAATACTCATACTTTATAATTGTTATTCTAGTTTGTTTTCCACAACTATTTTGGTTATTTTGACTTAAACATCGAAAAAAGTGTCGATTTACTGACGCGCAAATAAACCGTTGTCGATCAACTAATGTTTGTTTGTTTGATTCGGGGTTTTTCGTCGCACTTTGGGGTATTTCACTTAAATGACGACGGAAATTCGGCATTGTCAGCACTCTTCCTTGCCAGAATATGGCGAAAACCCTAAAGGACACGTGTCAAAGCTACCACGCGACTGCCGGGCCCATATCGTGTTTATAACTCGTATACCTGATGGTCGACAGGCGGACTCGAACCCGTGGACGGTAGGATAAGTAATCAGCAGACATTCTTAGACTAACCAATAAACCACTGTGGCGGGTCTTAGTGAATTTATGAATAAGTTATCCGATATGTCATATCGTCAGCCTGTTAGCATAACTGCCTATTCATTTTTGCACAAATTCTTGCCTAACTCATCCGCCAATCAGCTTTTGCATCTAATACAAAACTACCTAGGTCGGTATAGTCATAATTGCAAAGAAATGATATTCCTAACTCAAAAGTTAAATTGCCTAACTTAAAGGCTGTTCATTGCAATATTGCCGAAGTCTTATATAGCCGTTATGTAATCTTTGTAGGAATAAATTATATTTGTATTCTATTCCCTTTATGATCAGTTCTTCTTGTTTAAGAAATCAAGAAAAAAGAACTTTCCGTTTGCCTTTTATTTTTGAGTGTGTGTGTGTGTGTGTTTTTTTTTTTTAATTCCCACCAATACATCGTTCGGTAATGTGGCAGTTGTGCTACAGGATAAAGCAGCACAATTCAAATATACTTGCTGTT
>JARFOD010143968.1:0-12925 GCA_031763545.1 Mopalia muscosa | reverse complement strand
CTGCTTCCCGTTACCCTTTAGCTCTGCGAACACCAGAGCAACAGAAAGCAACCTCTTTTCTCGCCTCTTACGATCGAACGAGGAAGTATTCTGCAGGGCCATGGCCCACCCGCTCCCTCACGTGGCGTGTCACTATACAAGTGCTTACCTGTGAGAGTTCTGGTTGTGAGAGGCCAGTGAGTCCAGGTTGACTCATCTGGAAGGGTTGACTCATTGACAAATGACCCTGGGTAAGGGGGCCCTGGGAAAATGGCTGTGAAGTGTCCTGAAATAATACAGTTAGTATGAGCTATATAAAATCGCAAACCACCATGTAAACATTTGCATAATTTTCAGAAATCTAACTTGGAATCCTGGTGGAGCCAAGCAAAATTTACTTTCTTTCAAAATAAATAAATATTATTTTCGTCCTGCCTCTGTACAGAACATCACCCTAACCATTATTGAAGACCAACAACTTCACATAGACATGAACAGATATGGCAAAATGACTCTTTGACTAAGAATTTGGGATCAAAATTTAAGTTATTATATAGAACAACGGATTACCATTAAGTATATAATGGAGGCAAACAGTAAAATATGTTGAATAAAGATAAAGGAACCGAAGGCTTACCTGGCTAGCCTGACTCTGAGAACCATAGTTCATCTGTGTTGGTGGTGGCGGCTGAGTGCTACTGTACCTGGGGGGTTTCTGTCTGCGCCCAGGGGGACCTCTACCTCGTGATGGAACACGGTTACCTAAACAACATACAACATACATCAGATTTCTTTAACATAGACATATACCAAATATAAACTAGGAATATCAAATAACTGAGGAATCAGAAACTCTACTCTCAAAGGTTCAACAATTCTCTCTACACTGGATTAATTAAGTGCTATTACTGTTGTTGCTTAGTTTGTTTGTTGCTCGTACTCCATGGCATTTCACTTATATGAAGATGGATTGTCCACTTCACACTGCACCTTGCCTTATCACTGTGGAAAACCACAAGGAAACCTTGTAGAAACCACCCCCATGATTGCTGGAGCAATAATGTTTGACTTGTTCATATACCTGGTGGTCGACAGGTGAACTCGATCCGGTGAATGGTACATTGAAGCAGGATGAGTAAGCGCACACACTACCACTAAGCCACGGCTGCAGACCACTTTATACTCAGTAAATTGACCAGTAAACAGTCAATGTGGTTGGATATTTACCTTAAAACTCTATTTCAATCGATTCTGAAATATTTATTACATTTACATAAGTATCCCACTCACCAGGTGGCATTTGTTGTGCAGGGAAGGGTTGTTGTAAAGGAGGCATAAACATTCCCACAGGAACAGGGAGGTTGAGCCCGCTGGCAAATGCTCTGTCTGGCCCAATAAAGCCAAGCTGGTCATGAGTCCTAATCAGTGGCTCTCTATAAGACACACCTAATGAAAATCAACAAAAAATACCATTAGTACTGCAAGCTATATTGTGCACATTCAAAGAGAGCTACAACCCTTGGCCTGTGCTGTTTGGGAGAACAGACAGAACAGGGTTTCCCCATTGTTATGTACATATTATTTAGGAGGACTGATTTAAAGGTTTCCTACATTATTTGCCGTCTTAATCTAAATTAGCATTTTGCTACTGATCTCCCATTTGTGTATTTAAAAATTGTATTTTTGATTGGGGTTTAATGTTTCACTAATATGATGACGGATTGTCCACTTTACACGGCTCCTTGCACTACAATGTAAAATCGAGAGGAAACCTCGTAAAAACCACATCTTGTGACACACTCATATACCTGAGGGACAACAGCTGGAATCGAACCTGTGAACAGTACATGGAAGTAGGCTCACAATGCGCATGTGTTAACCACTAAGCCTCCGCCGCAGGCCAAAAATAAAATGCAAATGTTCGGTTATCTCACAACATTTTAGAAAACCAATTATTGAGGTTCTGCCAGAGAACAAACACAGGCCTGCAACTAGCCAATGTGAATACTGATACAAGTCAGATCCATTATTTTTGTAACATCATTAGGCAATTAAACAGTTTGAAACGTAATAAGACAATAAACCCAATTTCATGGAAAGGAATTCCAACAATCATCTTCTCTGCGAAGTTACTGCTAAAGTATAAGGTTTTAGGATTTACCAGTTAATTTATGTGACCCAATGTGTTCCCAATACATGTGAATTAGATGAAATTAGATGAAATCCATAACATTTTCAAGCCCGCGGCACAATAAAGGGTCTTAATTTTAGGGCACAAAATTGAGGTGTTATGCTTACCTCCATTCACCTGGGCTGATCTATCATACATACTGCCAGGTATCATCAACTCTCTTGCATCGAACATGGTGGAGCTCATAAAACGGCCACCCTGAGATAGAACCAAATGAATGTTACGCTTAGAGACAATATATTATCTTCAGGGCAAGAAGTAATCAATTGTATGCATGTAATAAGTAACAATATTGCATAACACAATCAACCTCTGATCTTTTTTTTTTAATATACTCGATGGTATCACGCACAAAATGACAAATGAACATGACTGTTTATTGCTAAAACAATAAACAATGTCTAACTGAAAACAGACTACCCTTATTGTCCAAGATACACAAACTTACAGGGTTGGTGGTGTTGACAAGTTTCCGTGGTTTACTGAACTGTATCAGACTCTCCTTGAGGTTATTGAGGGGGCCCTCCACCAGACATTTCTGTTCCTTGTAGTGGGTCAACAGATGGTTCCACAGTGGTTGCTACAAAAAAATAAAAATTTGTATTCTTAAACAGAAAATCTACAAATCAACTGAGAATGTATTGTTAGACAGTCATATACTTACTTTAATAACAGTTATTTTTGTTCCTAATATAAGTCTGATGTTGTACGCCAAAATTCCAAAGATTGCTTGTTTAGGTTCGAAATCCCCCAAAAAATTGGACAGAAAATTTCATGGTTGCTCGATTAGTGTTTTACGCCTTGCTTAAAGGTATTTCACTTATGTGACAGCGGTGTATTCCAACAATAATTGACAATTGGGAGTTAATTTTCCTCCAGTGCTAAGTAAAGACAGCATTTCTACTCTTCAAATAAACTGCCCATAGCCAGAGGGAGAAAATTCCATGGAAATTTGCAAATAACTTAATTCAATGAATATGCACGCAGCGGTGACCTCTTACCTTGGAAAGAACTTTTGGATTTCCAACAACAATGATGCCGTATCTGAAACATAGAAAATAATCTGTAAGTTCTGTTGAGTAGTTTGCTACACATTTCTTTCACAAGTATTTATCTGTACATTTTGGGCAGATTTATTAGATACTCAAATTACAAAAAAATTTGACAGCCTTCCATTTCACAATTTTGAAGGTTTTAGAGAATATATAATGTGCAATGGCAGGGGCTATGTTTGTTTGTTTGTTTGATTGGGGTTTAACGTCGTACCAAAGGGTATTTTACTTATATTAGGACAGATTGTCCACTTCACACTGTTCCTAGCTTAATTTCTGTTGAAAAACAAGAGGTTTGTTTGATTGGGGTTAAACGTAGTACTTATATTAAGACCGATTGTCCACTTCACACTGTTCCTAGCTTTATTTCTGTTGAAAACCAAGAGGTTTGTTTGTTGATTGATTGGGGTTAAACTTGATACTCAAGGATATTTCACTTATATGATGACGGATGGTCCACTTCACACTGCACCTAGACTTATTATGGTGGAAAACTGGGAGGAAACCATGTAAAAATCACACCCGCGGTTGCCAGAGCCACAAGAAAAAGGCTCAGTTTAGTAAGCGTGCACAATACCAATAAGCCACGGACCTGGAAAACAATGAAGAAACCTCTTAAAAACCACCCCCACATTTCCAGAGGGGGTTATGAGATCACCTCCAGTACTTTCCAATTTAAGGCCTAATAGTGATTTTATTTTATTCACTCTAGTGAATTATGTTTTTTATATCAGCTGAAACTAGTTTACACCTACCTGGCTCTTGTCAAGGCCACATTTAAACGTCTCGGATCATTCAGGAAACCAATTCCTTGATGTTCATTAGAACGTACACAAGACAAGATAATAAAGTCTTTCTCTCGACCCTGGAAGGCATCCACGCTAGCAACTTCAATCTCCTGCATAAACAACAAAAAATTATTAGTAAACCTGACCTAGCACTCAATTGATATGCACAACTTTCAATATTGAATAGTTAATCCAAGCCAAAAGTAGAGTACATCGGTCTAAATAGTGAAATATTCATTTATGGACAGAGAACACCTTTATTATCAGCTATACTACTGATTTACATTTGAAGTACAACTAATAAGGCCAGTGAACTGGGGAACTAAAAATAAAATGGTAACTAAACATAAAAATTGACATTTTCTTAACTGTACTAGAATAAACCCCTCAAACCTGGTATAGTAGTTTGTTGAGTCCCCCACTGTACTGCATGTACTGAACCAGATATGATCTCTGCCCCTCGTATGGTGTGATTATTCCAATCTGTTCAGGTTTGATTCCTGAACGCAGAAATCGGGTGGCTATCTTCTCTGTATTCGCAGCTTCAGTCCTAAAAATAAACAAATACAAATAACAGTAACTTTTTCATTCTTATAAGTTCAGGATCTTTCTTAACATTACATTTATTCTATGATAGAATCGAACAGAACCCGGAAGCGGTACATCAAAATAGGATCAGTAGGCACACGCTTACCAACAAAACATGGGCTCAATGTTAAAGGCCTGTCTCTAAACCATGATAAAATCTACTGTTATCGACTTAGTGGTTTGGAGAAACTGGGCCAAAGGCAATGTATTTGTTTGTTTGATTTGGGTTTAACGCCATACACAAGGTTTTTCATATGATGGAGTTCTAGACCAATGGGTGATGGGAACCACCCTTGACAACACTTGCAACAAAGACAGGATGAAAAACAGGGCAACTACAGAAAGAATACACAGACATCGCAAACAGATCAGCTTTATGTAGAAAGGTGCTTCCAACAACGCGTACTAGCCATGCTGGTTCAGCAATGTGAATTCAGCATTGACTAGAGCATGACACAAGTTCTCTGGTCTGTGAAGGAACTGTAAAGTACTACAGCACAATACATACCTGTTGAGATAAGAGGTTCCAGAGCTGGAGATTTCCTCCTGACCAGTGGTTGTGTAGAAAAACATTGGTTTCTCAGCTTGAGGCCAGGGAATATCCAAACCTTTCTTTACTCTCTCAGCTGTAGAAAAATATACAAATCCATTAAGTACAATGCTTAAGTTTGAAACATAGAAAAACAATAAATCTGTAATATTTTATTGATTGATTGACTGATCAATTATACTGTCCCTAGCCACAAGTTTTACTAAATATCACAATGAACCATCTCAATACAAATAACAAAAAAGTTTTGTTTATTGGGTTTGTTAATAAAAACATTTCTGAACTTTTTTGATATTTATAATCAATCTCCTCTTAATTATGTTAATATTCCAGCACTATTGTAGAAAGAGGCAGTGTGTCAAACTTTATTACTCCAAGTTAAGTTCTGAACATTTCTGATATTATTGTCTGTTGGGCACACAACATTGAATGACCACAATAGTCAATGTAATGAATTATCGCTATCTCTAGCTATCAATAGACTTAAGCTGTGCTAAAGGGTATTTCTTTTATATGACAGCGGTGTATTCCAACAATAATTGACACTAGCACAAATAAGATGTGACGTGTTTCAATAATGTTGGGAAGTTCATTTTCCTCAACTGCTAAGTAAAGACAGCATTGCTACTCTTCAAACTAACTGCCCTTAGCCAGAGGGTGCACAAAAATTCGGAAATCCTAATTGTTAACTGTACATGTTAATGGAAGACTGATAAAGTTGCATTACATTTGTCTTATATGTATAAGCTTACCTGCTGTAACCCCATTCTGAAGGGAGCCCTCGTAGAAGATGTTTGACGGAAAGTTACTGAGAGCAGGGTGCATCCTGTACTGAACTATCAATCTGATTGGTCGAATTCCCAGCACCACAAGACGTTCAAACAGAGACTGGGACAGCCCTGCTCTAGCCGCTTTCTTACACATCACAACAGGTCCCAACTGACAGTGGTCTCCGACTAATATCAACTAAATACAAACACAAGGGTAGTCATTTACTGTTCGATGAGACTACAAATTTCCTTCAATGAAACCAAAATAAACATACAGACGTGACGCCCTAGAGCGCATTACGCACTGCTTTTTGATGGGATCACGTCTGTACATGATTCAACATACATGTTGTATTGGGAATATATGATTTAAATGTAAAATTGGCGGTTGTGAAACTTTTCCGCCCACATGTGAATATAAACCCTAACCATTAGCCATGATATTGAGAGAGTTTCAATCAAACAAATAGAGTTTTCCATATTGCAGACTTTCTAAATGATGACTCATATTTACCTTTTGACCTCCTAAAAGGAGAACAAATGGTGCGTTATCTTACAATAATTCTAGGCTATTTTGCTGGATTGGTTTTAACTAAGACACCATTAGCAACTCAAAATAATTCTTAGAAATTCTCTATACAGGATGTTGCTGATTCACTTGGCTCTATTTAACTCATTGAGAGCCCTAGCGCCATCGATTAACATCAGTTCAGATTCCAGAAAAGTCTAAAAAAAAAAACTTACCCAAAATGTTCTGCGAGCACACATAATTCTCAATGACATTTACTGGTAACGAGGTTTAGGGTATGTGCTTTCAAGTACTCCTCTTAAAGTGGTTAATTTTGTGGTGCCCGCTTTTAATTAAATTTTATTTAAAAAATCGGATTTTGTTTGTTTAATTGGGGTATTCAAGGGTATTTTACCTATAAGACAACTGATTGACCACTTCAAACTGCACCTAGCCTTATTACGGTGGAAAACCTCGTAAAAACCACTCCCACAATTGCCGGAGCCACAACATGTGACTAGCTCATATACCTGAGGGTCGACAGGCTGACTCGATCCCGTGAACAGTAAATTGAAACAGGTTCAGTTTAGGAAAAATGCACGCTATCACTTAGCCACGGCCACAAGCCCTAAAAAATTGTCAAGAAAGGCAGCATATGTCTGCATAATAGAGGTTTATACCGTGACTATTTTCAGAATATGGTATGAAACAATTTTTGCATGCCTCCACCATACTCATACACTTATTTCCTACCTGTCTACATCCTAAAATGACAGGTATCATACACTCTGGTTCTGTAGCTTGTGTGCTCTCATCAATCAGCACACATCTGAACTGCATCTTGGCCAGTCTGGGGTCCCCAGTACCCACACACGTACAACAAATCACATCAGCATGCTACAATCAGAGGCAATTACATCCAAATACAGCATAATACGTTTGCAAAAAAAATTATTTTCGTAACAAGCATCTTTTTTTATATCTTGAGTTGGACGTAACATAGTCATATTGACTTTATTCACTCCAATTTATTCCTAACCATATCATGTGTTATTTAAATTTTCCTTATTTGGTTAATACATAAATCAACAATGGTAAATTTTAAAATTATGCTCACATAATGTGGACACAATATTTGAAAAGTTGTACCTTCAAAATCTACATTATTTTGTAAATCTTTTTCTGCCAATTGAACCAGGGCTTTGTAGGAATAAACTTTTTCTCAACACATAATTCTTAAAACAGGTAAACCCAAATTGAAAAAAAAAACTTTGTTAAAACTATTGCTATTCTTCAATCAATTTCACAATTCTGTCCAGATTCTAGATATTCAATATAAAAACTACTTTGTAATAAGTTTATAAACGGTGATAAAAGTGGAAAACTGACCTGAAGAAGTTCCCTCTCACACTGTTTCTTGAGGGCGATGTACCTCTTACCATCCTGTGATGATAACTCTCCTGTCTCGTCCTTTAGCTGCTGCAGTTTCTGAAGCTCAGGAACACTGGCAGAAAAAAAAAATATGTGTACTTCAACTTTCTGAACCCATATCAATACCATAATCTGTATTGTTACACTGTTTGGCTGGCTTTATTACAATACACAAATTCTGCATTTTTAACATAATAATGTTCATGTAAGGGACTAGTGTTCAGTTAACACCATGTTTAAGGGTATGCCTTTTACTTGTTCGTGTTTTCCTATGTTTGAAATAAGTGTTCCTCATTGCTAAGTAAAGTCAGTATGTATAGGTCAATGCTCCAAACATACATCCCTTGCACAATACCTCTCTAAACAAATAAATAAAAGCTACATTGACCTTTCAAATGAAATATCATATAAAACCAAAGATTGTATCAAAATGCATAATTATTGAACGTCTCAGTTAGGTCTCTTTTGTTTGTGTGTTTTAAAATCAAATGTAAGAGAGAGGTTCACACATTGTAGATTTTTATGAATTCTATTCTGCATACCTATCCATGTTTCTGATCTGATTATGCAGAGCCAGAAATGACACAGGGGAATCAATGGCCTCTCTACTCTTAGCACAAAGACGTACAACCTACAACAGAAGAAATAAGGAAATGGCACAACTGGTCTGAGCACACAAACATATAAGTTATTTACTCAATATAAAAGTACAAATTTGTCAAACCCCTGAAATCCACTGCCAATTTTAAACTTCTGGAAGTAAGTAAAATCAACAAATTCTCAGCTAAGAAAAATGTCTGCACAAAGGCTTGCAGTGCTAAGAATATTCCATGATACCCTAAATCAGTTTGAATTCGTTCATAAAATTACCATTTTGGTAACTATTTAAAAGATTTAGAAATTATGTCGTACAAAGCATCACTATTTCTCAGAAAAAATAAATTTGATTTATTACATGCTCTTATATTGTCCTAACAAGCAAAGAAGTTGGGATGGGTAAAAAAAGAAAATGGAGGTAATTAAGGGTTTAATCAGATCGTAAAAACAAAACAGATAGCAATTTTGCAAATATAAGTTCAATTATATAAATTCAATTTAATCTAATTCAGCAGGGGCACAACTTCATACCAAAAGTAATGCATATCCTAAATTTCAAATTAAGAGAATAAAAATATTAGATTTTGTTTGTTTGTTTGTTTGATTGGGGTTTAACGTCGTACTCAAGGGTATTTCACTTATATCACGACGGATTGTCCACTTCAAACTGCGCCTAAATCTACGGTGGAAAACCAAGAGGAAACCTCGTAAAAACCACCCCCGCAATTGCCAGAGCCCCAACATGACTCACTCATATACCTGAAGGGTGTCTTTGGGACACCCAAGAAACCATTTGAGACCCTTACAGGGTATAATGATGTGAATTAATCACTTTACTCACTCATTTTGCAGTGCAACAACTAGTTCTCTACTAGTTTCATGTAATATTTGCAATTTAACTTTTCTCACCTTGAGCCCAGTGCGGTGTATTTTCTCTGTAAGCTGATCTACAGCTATGTTAGAAGGGGCACAGACCAGAACTTGTCCCTGTTGTTGTTTGGCCAGGTGATGTACAATAGTAGCGGAGGTAACAGTCTTACCTGTACCAGGAGGTCCCTGAAATATAAATAAAAAGATTGGAAATAGGAAATCAAGAATTTTTACTCCACGGCTAAGTAAAGATCGCATTGATGCTCTTCAAACAAACTGCCCTTAGCCAGAGGGCTACATGACATGTATTTGACTTTTTACAAAACGTCATTCAATATTATACTGGTCTGCTAACCCGTTATGTAAGGAAACTCCACTCCTATGTCACTGGCAACAAATAACAATTATATAAGACATACTGTAGACTTTATATAGATGGTGCAATAAGGAAAGTGTCTGATTTACACAAGACACCAAAACTGCTTTATGATGCCCATAAGATACCTCACATTTCCTAACAATCCTAAAAGGGATGAAACCATTATCAAAGATTTGTCCCAACTGAGGTTTTCAGAAAATCTTTAAAAAAAAAAGATTGTTTTGCTGCTTTTAAACCAAAGCTATGGACACAAATTGTTCTTATATAATAAGAAATAGTAAACAGTCACTTACATCAAAGGTTTCTATTCTGAAATGGTTAATGATGAGTGGACAGTTTCTAGGGGGCAAATAGACTCACCTGTATAAGACTGAGTGGTCTCTGCAGGACTGTCTTCACAGCGTACACCTGTGAGTGATTAAGTTCAGGTAGACCCGGGGCACTGAACCGCTTAGGCAGGGTGCACTTAATCACCACATCTTCCACCTCATGACCCAGTAAACGATGGTAAATGTACGCTGACACAGACGTCTCATCTACAGCAAACGTCTTCAAAGCAACCTGCATCCTATATGACACAAAATAAGGTATGTCTGAAGTTCGTGTCCGATAACCCATACTGCATATGTTTTGTCCCCTTGGCAAAATCAACTTTTAGTCGTAACATGCGACCTGGCGCCTGATTATTTCCAGCCCTGAAATGGCTTTCATAGCTCCAAATTTGGGACTCAGAGTTGCTTCATTCTCCTGCTATAGTGTTTACTGCAAAGATTTGTTTGTTTGATTGCGGTTCAACGTAGTATTCAAGGGTATTTCACTTATATGACGGATTGTCCACTTCGCATTGCACCTAGCCTTATTACGGTAGAAAATCAGTTGGAAACCTGGCAAAAACCATCCCCGCAATTTGCCGGAGCCACAATATGTGACTTGTTCATTAACGGCAAAGATGTTTGTTTGGACGGATGGAGTTAAAATTTGAACTAAATTAGGTTGTTTCTGGAACATAGTTGTAAATTTATTCACTATTTCTTTATGAAACTTGTTACATGTATACAGAATAAGATGAATTTTCCCTGGTGTTCTACTTGCAGACAACAATATCACTAAGCCAATCACTGTCAGAGAAGCAAAACCTACTATCCCGGGTCCTGGTAACATAGATTGATCCATTGTTTTTTTAAGCTGTGCTTAAGCTTATTTCACTTATATCACAATATATTTCAACAATAAGTGACACTAGCACAGCCAAAATGTGAAGTGTTTCCATAATGTTGGAAATTAAATTATCCTACAGTGCTTAAAAAAGACATTATTGCTGCTCTTCAAACAAACTGCCCTTAACTAGAGGGCCATACTAATCCTGGTCATGGTAATATAAATAGATTGTCTTTAATATCTCGAGTTAAACTTTTCCTTACCTGTCAAATGAGGTTGATTTCCAGACAAAATCTACCACAAAGTTATGAGTGCACTCAGCAGGTACTCCCGCGTTACTCTTCAGCTCAATAGCTATATCATCACTGTGGTCTGAGATCAATCGTTAAGGATAATTTTGGTGATAAAACTGATAAATGTTTTAACCAACAGAAAAATCATCTTACTCCCCTGCTAAATTAAAACAGAAGGACTATACTCTGAACATACTCAGGCCTGTGCTGTAATCTTTTCTGGAATAACCTTATAATCAGTCTTTGATTTTTTTCATTCATAAATCTGCTTATGTGAGAAAAAAAAGCAAAATTGCTGTAAATATCATCTTCATAGATTACCAGATGACAAAATTTGTCAAAATCAGTGTCAAAATTCAAATTAAGACAAGTCTGCAAAAAATTTGAGACACCTATAAATCAATCCTCCTAAATTCAGTTTGCAAAAACGTGGAGAGACCCCTCTCTGTTTGTTCTCCCCAACAGCAGACCTGAAAACTATCCATAGCTTGACAACTTTTACATAATTTGAAACTTATAACAGAAATGAGAAAATATGAAATATCTAAAATACGTATTATTTCAATATAAGCTTTTTGAAAAGGTAGAGGGGCAGTATTGATGTGAGAAATGCAACTTTTAAAATCACAATGGTTAAATACAAAAGGATACTGTCTGGGATTTTGATGACATGACCAACACCTGACCAAGGTTTGTGAAGCTCTCCCAAGTACCTCAGTCTTAGCTCATCTCCATGCATCAGCTTCATCTCTGAAAGAAGTTAGTAAATTTCAATGTTATGGAATTTTTGTTCAGTAAAAAAAAACGTGCATCGAGGCTTGAGTACAAAAAAACCATTTCATAAGAAAACTGGCAAACCTCATTTTTTCAGTTTATTGGTAAAAATCAGAAGACCAGTAAAGAGAAACTTTGAACAATTGAACAAATAAAGAAAAGCGATTAGTTTGGATTTTATTCATTAAAATAAAACCCAGACACCTACGCTATTGGATTGACCCAAAAGTCATGGTCATAATAGTATCCCTGACCCTTAGTTATAAAAATATGTGCAGTAAAAATGTTAATCCTGATTTTTACTGTAAGCATAGGGTAGAGAACAACCATGGGCCTGTTGCTAGAATATTGCCGCTTACACCAGATTAAATCAGTAATACCCGGGCGTGATGTCATTAATTGGGGATTCATTTTAATAGTGCTTCAAACAACCTGCCCCATAAAATTAATTCCCACTGATTTGAGAATGGAATGGCCCTAGCGAATAATTTCTAACCTACCATCATTAGCTTTGGGTAGCTGAAAGAATGCAATTCTTTTTTTGTTGAGTCCCACATCCCATCTTACAGCTATGTTATCCTGGGTTTGGGACTCTTTCAATTTCTTATCATAGTCTGCTTCAAGCTTAACCAATGGCCCAAAGATATTCTGGTACTGGTAAGCATCTTCGTACCTGTAATACAAATAACAGTGATAAGTGGAAAATAAAATATTTAACAGAGGGGGAAACAAATTTTGCTTGTATTGCTTAGGTTAAACTTTGTGAGACAAACAAATGGATGACAGGGTTTTACTACTTGTATCATCAGATAGATGGTTAAGACCAAGTTTGACAAAAAGTAAACATTCTACTCCAACTACTAAATCCATCATTAGGTATCAAACTATTTGTTTGTTTGTTTGATTGGTGTTTAACGTCATACTCAAGGGTATTTCACTTATATGACGGAGACAAAAATAAAACGTACAAACAGATCAGCTTCCTGTTTCCCTTTAG
>JARFOD010143957.1:0-12925 GCA_031763545.1 Mopalia muscosa | reverse complement strand
CCGAACCGAAGAATCGAGAACCGAAAAAAATAACCGAGAACCGAACCGAAGAAAGGTCGAACCGTGACAGCCCTAATTATTTCAAATGTCATTCCACGCATTTTAAATCACTGAAGTCAATGTGTTAAGTTGACAAATTTCCAAATTTTTAAATAACATGGTTAAGTAGGTAGAGAGAAAGTAGTTACTATTGATACTCTATCTACCATGTTTTAATTTCAGCAGCTGCCAAAGGTCGTGAAGCTCCTTCTACAGACTCTTCAGCACAAAGTACACCAAGTCACACGAGTAGTCATGAAGGGGATCAGTCAGCAGCTCTAACATCACAGACTATCACACCAGGGTATTCATTGCTTACATTTACAAACTTTTAGCTTGGTACAAGTATTTATGGCAGTTTGGATTTTGTAGAAACATGAATGTGTGACAAATTGACAATTCTTTTTTTTAAGTCTGTAACTTGAGAATAAAAATTATTCCATTTTGTCTTGTTAAAAACATATTTATTTATTGAATAATTTTTGTGTCTTTTTTAAAATCTATTTTGTGTCTTGTGTTATCCCAAAATAACGAAAATACATATATTTATATGTTGTTTGTTAACTAATCTATTGGAAAATTGGTTGTGTTTAATGTTAGGGTGAAGTCTAAAACAAAGCTGTCCATGTGTAAAGTGTCTGAGACTAACATTCCTCCAAAGGAGATGGTATCTTACAGTAAGGAGACCCAAACAATTGTCACAGAGCCGACAGAGAGAGATGGTAAGTTTCAACAATCAGTTTGTAGATGTCTACTCTGTCCGTGCATATCATTTCCTGACATCTCTCTTAAATCTATGAGAATCTTTAGTGCCAGTAAATGATAAAATGCAGATAACATCTAGCGAATTATCCTTGAATGAACCATTACTTACAAAATACCTATTAATACCTAATTTTCATAGTAAATGTGTCCCTTTATATACATTGCTTTTAACATGCGGCTCTAAACATGTATTCCTAGCTATCCCCAAACTAACTTTCAGTTTTTGATTTAACTGACATTCAGGACTTATCAAATGAGTTGCATTGTGTTTTGTATCATGTAAGTGTTGATACATGTACATGTACCCTTTAGATTACTCACATCATCAGATGCCTGTGTTTATCTGTACAATATACTGTTTTGCATTATACATTGATTGACCATACTTATTGTATGATTTATAAACACTAATTTGCCTTTGTAGCATTGAGGTTTCAAAGCAGACAAAAACAATTTAAAAAAATACACCATCAATTAAATATCTTTTGAGTTAGCATTCTGTTATTACTATTCTGTATTGTTTTAGCGGCTGTCTGTCATTTTCTTTTTGATAATTCTGTTATGTTTGCAGCATTATTCTCTTTCACACTTTGTTTTGATAATAGCTGAAAATCAAAAGCATGCCTACAATTCAAATCTTTTGATGCATACTCTTTTAAAGTAGCACTTGTTTTATTTCTCTGTGCATCATGTTCCTTTCATACTTCTATGTACATGTATTATTTTTCATTTTTTTATTTTTATTTTGGTTACATATTCTGTTGTTATCTTAATGGGCTTATTTTATGCATCATGTCGTGAAAAGTAAAAAAAGAAAGAAAAAAAAAACTATGCAAGTTGTTTTAATAGTTATTGTTGCCATAAGTCATCAAAATACTTCACAAGGATCCTACATTTACGTTATTATTGTCACCCTTTTCAAACCATTGTCATTGGATGTTTATGTGGATTTTTATGAAAGACAAAGGACATGGTTTTGTGTATATTAAATGTTGGTTTATCCTTTTAACCTTAAGCTCGCTCCAGGGATTATTACGGTAAGTGAAAGTTCCGCTTTGTCAGCTTGCACGGATCACCACATTTGTCATGGTTTATGGTCTGATCAAATGTGTTCTTTAAAGTTTTGAGCATAAGTTTGCATTGGAAATGCCATTGCCACATCATTGCTTGTCTGAAAACAAAGCTTCAAAATGAAAAGGGGTGTGAGAAGCTAAGAAAGTTGAATGTTGCGGTGTAGGGCAGTAGAACAACATGTAGAAGCAGTTGCAAACATTCATCTTCCACAATTTTGCATGGATCATTATTCTTCTAGTCCACATACTATTTAGACTCTAAATCCTCTAGACACAAGGGGTTACTGTTCCGAGTTGTTGGTAATTACAAGTTTACAACACAGCCTTATTTAATATTACAATCCTTATAGTTTCAATTAGAATACATCTTGTCAACAAGATTCCAACGTATTGTATTTCAGATTATTTAACGTGAAAAATATTCAAACTTTTAAATTTTGCTTTGGTATTTTGTATCTGTGTTAAAGTTTTTTTTAGTAAAGAATTTAAATCAGCTTTTTTAATTTGCAAACAAATTGTGTGTTGTCTTGGTATATTCTGTGTCATAGACTATCAGCATGAACTTTCTGCCACCTATTTCTTTTTGCACCTTTTTGCATGTTCACTCTAAATCTGTTTCGTCATGACATTTTATTTGAAGTACTGTATCTGCATATCATCACGCATGGTTTCTATATAATTCTATGTTCTCTCCCCCTCTATAACAGTATTATAGTATATAGAGATGTTTGTCAGTCTCAATTAGCAGTCCGCCCCGCGAGGGAGCGGGTGGTCCATGGTCCTGCAGAATACTCCCTCGGCTTCCTCGGTCGATCGTAAAAGGCGAGAAAAGAGGTTTGATTTCTGTTGCCCTGGTGTTCGCAGAGCTAAAGGGTGATGGGAAGCATATTTGTTTGTGATGTTCTGTATTTGTGTCCGTCATATAAGTGAAATACCCTTGAGAACGACGTTAAACACCAATCAAACAAACAAACAAACAAACAATAAGCAGTCCAA
Organism: Mopalia muscosa; assembly: GCA_031763545.1. Classification (NCBI taxonomy): domain Eukaryota; kingdom Metazoa; phylum Mollusca; class Polyplacophora; order Chitonida; family Mopaliidae; genus Mopalia; species Mopalia muscosa. The sequence goes on along the minus strand of JARFOD010143957.1, from coordinate 10,052 downwards.
TCTATTATCTCACCAGATTAGTACCTTAGAGGCTCTTTAAGCAAAGAGACAAAACCCTTGAATGAGGCAAAAACATTTTCTCTTTCTTAGTTTTTATGAAATAAATCAAATGACAGATTTTCAGAACTTCAAAATAGTATGAAATATTCTAAGATATGTATGAACTTGTACATAATAGTTTTGTAATTGTAGCATTTACATAAGTCTGTTACAGATGTCAAGTTTTTGACCCTATTGAAACTTGAGATGGTAGTTAATGTGTCCTGGCTTGTTGTCTGGTTTAAGTCGTTTTTTGCTGTATTCTTTTAGCCTTTTGAAGGAAGCAGCACTGTTTTGCCTAATAAACTCATACTGTGCCATTTCATTTGCCTAAAGATGAGCAACCAAAATTGTATATTTTCAATGTTTAAATAGTTTTTGTATATCTGTGTTAGACCACACTTAAGCTGTTAAAGTTAACTGATTTTGATGATTTTTTATTCCTGTAAATGGGTTTGAGTTTCCCAGTTGTCAGATATGCATGCCATGTGCTCTCATCATACTGATAAGTTCTGTTCATGCATGAGACTGATTTAATTTTGTTTTTGTTTTTGAGGACCTCGGCATATTGTTAAAAATGGAAGACCAAGCCAGAAATGACAATTTTTTTTTATCAGCAATAGACTTTAATTTTTTTTTTACTACTGCCTTTACTTAAGGCAGTGATCATCATATTTTTTACCAATATTTGGACCCTTCAGGTAAATGATGTTTACCTGTGTGGCTGTGAATGAGTTTCACCTTTCATAAAATAGTATCATATTTTTAGAACGAGTTTGAATTAAGGCCTGTGACATTCCTGTGCTATTGATCAGTATGCCAGGTCATCAGTGACAGTTTCTGCCTTTCCCAGCTTCCTGTTAGTTAAATAAGTAATGCTCGTTGTACCATGTGCAGTTTCATATAGAGAGTAGTTGGCCTCAGACTTTAGTAGTAACACAAAGCTAAGCTGTTATGATGTTTGGTTTGAACATTTACAACACTCGGCTTGTGAACATAATGATATCAGAATTTATTTCTCTATATTTTCTTAGTGAGAATAGTATAACAGGTTTTATGTTTGTTAAACTTTAGAATATTGATGGGGTATTGTTTATTTTTTAAGTATTGCCGTTTTCTGTCCGTGATGTGTTTTGTTAAACTTCCCATGTGAAAACATCTCCTACCACATTGAAAACATAATTATCCATCAATTTGAATTCCATACAAGATTTAATTACAGGCATGACTAACATCTTAATTACCGTAAACATAACAGTACCACTCAACTCTTTTCAGTTATCAAAACCGCTACTATTTAAATGCCAAATGAGAGCTACACGAGAGCAGAACCCTGAACCCTCGAATCAGACAAATAGTCCTTAGTTATAAATGCAGGATTATCAGCTCTATATCTCAATGTAGTCGGTAGACATTGGAAGGTTTTTGCAAACCATAAAAGACTGGGCTCTTTAAAAAAGTATGTATTTATACATCTGAGATACAAATTGCTGGATTTAGTTGTCGGTAAAGAATATATGCTGGTCTAATTATTACCTGTAAGGTTGATCAACTGAACAACAACAAACAAAATGACAACATTTTGGATAGATTTTTGTCTTGAACCTTGTTTTGTGGCATTTTTTTTTGTTCCTTGTGTTGTAACAAAGTTCTGTTTGCAAATTTTATGGACACATTCAAATACATGTACCTCAACAGTACAAACTACGTGAATAATTTATGATGTGTTTTAGAAAGTACTGTCAATACAAACTACATTTAAATAACAATTAGATTTGTTGGCATTATTAAGACTATATATGAGCTAATTTGACTGACAGATGGGAATTACATATCTGACCAGTGTTTTTCTCGAAACATTGTTTTGACGGTCACTACTAACCATTTACACTTGCACTTAGTTAGTGGTAGGGAAGTTTCAGTGAAATGCTTTTAGTTACAGTCTAGTTATTACTCAGATCTCAAAGTGTTGTCTTTCACAAATTTGTAAACCTTCCATTTTATTTTTCTTTCTGATGTGTACAATTTTTATTAAGTTTTGCATTCTTTTATTCAAAACAATTATTAAATAATTTGAATTTTTCTATGTTGCTTTTCACTTTCATCTTTGATTGTCTATTTGTTTCAGTGATAAAAAAGCAAACAAAACAGTATCTGCATGTAAAACCCTGAGTTCTTGACCAGCTTTTGTTTGTAGTCTTTGTGTTTTTTCTTCTGATTTTGTCTAGAGCTCGGCTTCTTTTAAGTTTGATTTGATTTATCCAAATTTCGAAACAATACTTTTCTAGTCTTCTGTTTTTGACACCTTTTAAGTGAAATAGTTACACATATACTTGGAGATACACTTTATAGAGAACCACACATAATTAAAGGGAGATGAAACAACTGAAGGACCTATTAATGGAATCTGAAGTTTATACCATGTACATGTCATTTGATTAAATATTTGGACATTGTAAATTGTTCAAAGAAATGTCCTCCCTGTATTGACACCTTTTCCTGACTAGTAATATTTATACACATGATAAAGACATTAGCACTCTCTGGTTTAATGCAGAGAAAATTATTTGTAGCCTTGATATAATGATATATTAAAAGTGACCATAGCATGTAGGCACCTGACATCCTCTAGATTCTGACACCTGTCCATATTATCCGGTATATTATCTTGCAAGCAGGCTCCCCTCGGTATGGCTCTCCACGCTATGGCTCACCAAAGTTCCATTTCCCTCATTTGGAATGGGATGATGAATTTGATGAAGGTAGGAACAAAAAGCAGCAGTGTTAAATGTACCCCAGGATAATATTTAAGGGGAAGCAACATGTCATTCACAAACATTCTGATGCTGCAGTGTTGTAGAAATGTTTAGTCGCCATTTAATTTTTTGGTTTTGTAAACCAGGTTTAGGCTGTTAAGATGAAAAGTATATTAAAGTTTTCTTTTTTATTCCTAATTATGTTTTTACTTTTTCATGATTTCTAGTAAAAGCTGAATCTAAATTACTGTTATTTATAAACTTTGTTCAAAGTCTCTTTGAATCTGAATGACAATTATTGGGAGTGTTCAAAATCATAACAAGGAGTGTGATAACGATTCAAAGCACAGAAAACTTTACATTGATATTAGTTAAGAGTATATTTAATAATCAAACCAAACTCCTAAACCTGGGTTATGTTTTTGTAATATGTGTACGTTAGCATTGGTATGACTGCACGCATCTGTTAATCTCTGGCACTACACTTTCTATGGAATGGAAAAAGGCCTGGTCTATGTTGTACATGTTTGTCATTTTGTGCTGGCTGGCTGAATTTTTCACCCCTATTTCTTGTGTCTGGTCTTATTTTATGTTCGCATGTTTGTGGTTAAGAACTAAGCATTGGACTTTTTGAGCCTGTAATTCACCATTCTAATTTCAGCTTGTACACAATGCTTAACTTTACCTGCACACCTTTGTCCTTAAAATATTATCCTATTTTAGGGTTAATAGAGAGGGCTGAATTCACCTCAGACTGAAGGTATCTTATGAAAACAATACAAAGACACCTATTTTTAAAAAAAATAAGATTGATTTCAGTAGAGTTATTTACACAAATCTATAAACCAGCCATTTTAAAAGATGAAAACAAACCATGTATCTCACAAAACTTTTATTTCCTATTATGGATGGGTGGTGCCACATACGTTACACATCAAACAACAGAGTCTTTATTAAAGCTAAATAATGAAAACATAAATTAGTGAGCTTTCTCATTGAAAGTATTCTGCATGGCCACATATTCAACCCTTTTTTTGCCATTACAAGAAAATATGTAAACTGTAACATTTTTCATCCTTTTATCCACAATATCGACTGTTGAATGTGGCGTTAAACAGTAGTCAGTAGCAGATAATCGGAGAGACACCTACAGTACATTATACTGAATAGCCTGCTAGCTCAGCCTTATACTGTAGTATCTTTAGTTTATCTCTGTGTTAGTGATAGTGAAGCAGTCTATAATGTGTTCAATTAGATACATCCTAATGTGGTATGATACAAGTGAGTGAGACACGATGTAGCTCCGGCAATTACTGTGGCGTTTTTTACGACTTTTTCCACAGTATGTATACAATGAACAGTGTGAAATGAACAATCCATCGTCATATAAGTTAAATAATGTACACTTGAATACGATGTTAAGCCCAAATGAAACAAACAAACATACCAAATGGGATACGCATCATCATTTTTTTTTGTTATAAGTGATTAATCCAGTGGAAGTCCTGCTGTTTAATATGGTGCTGAACATTACTCTCTTGTATGGTTGTGTAATACTATAGGGGTTTCTTGTTTTGAGTTCACTAATTCACATTGACATGTCCTTCAGCAAGTCTTTTAACCCAAATTGAACAACAGAGAACCTAACATTTTGAGTCTTTCACACGATACAACACGTCATGTTTAACATCTAATGCCAGTACAATTCAGAAGACCCGGGCATTTATGAGAGAGAGTGACGTCTCGTTTCCACTGTCCCCATTCTGCTAGCAAACCAGTAGCGCCTTAATCAGTTTGATCTTCTTAATAGGTTTAATCACACTTTATATTGGTATCTGGATAGATCGATGTGTAAAGCAGTTGTCCTCTATTAGGTCAGTTCATTTAAACCGTCAATATACTTCACAATGTACTACATGTATTTGAGTTGGTGTGACAACTATAAGCTATAATAAAATATTAGTAATGTTTTTTGACGTCAAAAATACATCTACTTTGATGTAAAGCACCAATCAAACCAGACATGTCATATACAGGGGCTTAGCCAGCAATCAAAAAGTATGGTGTCCAAAATGGTCACTTTACTTCACTTTTTAAGTAACTGGGTGTCCAATCATGGCAGTTTCCCTATCTCTTGCATGTTAAAGTTTATTAAAACAGGGTGTCCAAATGAGGTAATTGCTCAATTCAGGGTTTTGGATGGGTGGACACCTCTCTGCCTAAGCCCAAGCCCTTGATCATATGCAGCTGTCAAAATCCCTATCTGTGAGTCATGTACTTTAACAGTCATTTTATAGTTCTATCATTTCCTTATAATGCTCACTAATTAAGTTGCACTGTGCACAGCTTAATATACCTTAATATTCTTAGACTTGTAGAATTATTTTGGTTAATATTGTTACATTTTACCATTAACAATAACACAGCTTGTTTTCCTAAACATAGTTTGATATTAGATTTTGTACCGACTTTAGAATTAATAGGACTACATGTTGATGTTTTCAGATGTGCAATGTTGTAGATGTTCAGATGTGTATTTTGTGTTGTTTAATTAATACTGAATGCAGCATCTCTCATTGATGTTTTTACCATTATTATAATTAGTTCAATTTCTTTTTAATAATTGTGGTGACTTTAAGTACTCTGTATGTTGTGCCGCATTGTGTGCAGTACTAACTGAATACTGTAGTAACATCTACTGTTGGTGTATCATGATGTTATGTATGACTATAGCCATATGTTATGATAGCTGGTGTAACACGGAACTGATTTACTTTAACTTGTATTGTTGTGCTTTGTTAATGTTACAATTGCTATAAATATCCTGCCAAGCTTACAAACTAATCTGGTTGTCTAACGAAGTCAATTGTTTAAAAAAACATGTAATATAATGCTCTTTTAATGTGACTAGGTACATAGCATTTATTATTTTAACTACTGAAGCTTATAATGATGATTAACACTAGAGAGATTTATTCAAAGAGTTTGCATAAAGTTGTCTTTGGGATTATAATATGTGGATTACTTTCATGGTCTGTTTACATTGTTGTGTTTAACATTACAAATCAGTCATACTGGGGGGTTGGGCGGGGCTTCCTGTTGCCCTTTTGCTCTCAGCTTTAGGGCAGAATAAAGCCGATGTGTTTTGTGATATCTTTGTAGTATGTCCTGTGATTGTCCTGTCTTGTCTTTGTTTGTTGCCAGTGGTGTCCAGGGTGGTTTGCTCCACCAACTAGGCTGGTACTCTCTTAAACCCCAATCAAATAAACACATGGGTTATATTGTTTCACACCTGTACACAGGAAAAAACTCTTGAGTGTGACGTTAAACTTACTCTAATCAAGCAAACAAACAAACTGGTTATATTTTTCTTGTAAGGTTTCAAGGGTGTTTTATTTTTTAATTCTATCCTTATGCATGTGAAAGGGTGATTTCTACCTATCCTTTGAGCTAATCAGTCCGAAATCTCATCGGTTGATCTCCCGTCTATCATTCTGCATGGCACTATCTCATGACTGCTATCAATGTACATGTACTAACATTGAAACTCCATTAAGTCCAATTAAAAATGTACGCACCGAACATTCCAAACCTTGTCCATTGAAGCAAGATCATCAGCCATACTTTCTGTAGGTCTCATTGGGTTTGGATTGGCCAATAAATGACAAGATCTTGTTGTAAAAGGAGCTTAGGGCTATACTTAATCCAAAACAAGCTCTTCTAATGACCGGCCAGGCAAAATAATTTCCCAACTTGAAAACAAAAAACGTGTGCCACTGTGGTGACCTTCATAGAGTCATTGTAATAAAAAATGACAAATGCAAAAGCAAAAAATTCGATAAAAGAAATAACCAAGAATTGCACTGGCTGCACATATGCTGGAAGGGACTTGAATGTGGATATTTTTTTTAATTACCTTTAACATGAACTCATACCCTGCACTGGAATGGCAGTTAACAAATGCATGCACTAAGATTAAGATCTAGTAACAATATATTCAGGTGTTGAACACTATCAATGTTATGGGAGTGGAATATCCTTCAGTTCTAATTCGTTAAACCTTGGTGCAACTTTTTAGGATGCCATGACAGGACACCAATCTTAGGATCTTAAAATATTTGCCGGCTAGTAGAGTTTTTTAACGGACTGAATGTATAATGACACCATCAGCCTGATACCCTATAACATGATAGGTTTATCGATTTTATGTTTGATTGTAGTTTTTTAACTTATATGATGACTACTGATTTCACAACTTTACACAGAACTTCCACACATTGCTTGTTCCCAATTCATACAGGCTAACTTGCCAGGAAATAATGATCATATCATATCATATCTCATGGTACAATACAAGACCAGAATCGGCTTTTTGATAGTTGCTCACAATATAAGATGTACCCTAAAACATCACCAGCTATTAGACATACAAGCTCAATTGTTACAGGCACAGACAAAGTAAGGGAGGTAATCTAGGATGGCTACTTTTTATATCTACGCAAAATACTATATGAACCACTTCTAGTCTGAATCTTCAGACAAACTTTGATTGCCTCCTTACAAAGTTATTTTAAAGACAACCAAGGAAATAACCGTGGTCTGAAACGCCATAACCTAATTGATTTCCTTTGAAGTATTCACTCTAATGACCCACCTTGACAAACATCCTAGTGGTCCACCTCGAAAATCTCCCTACTTCAGTCACAGCTGTTACAAAAGAATTTGTATATATAAATAGCCTCTTATTCACCAGTGTACAACATAAAGATTGATGTGACATTTGTCAAGTCTGAACTAAACTGGTCTTTAATCTATCAATCTTACACCTACAAATGTTTGAATACATGAACAGAAATTTATGCCAACAACTATTTTCTTCAAGATGTGCTTGGAGACAATGTAAAGCTCAATATTTTATGGGGAAGATAAGGTTATGCAAGCAATATTTCATGCAATAATGAAAATACATGTAAACACCACCGTAGATAAATTAATATTACTCAGGAGAATGGCTTTGATTAGAAACCAAATTATGACTTTTACTATGTATTGCACTGGTGATGACATCATTATACATTCAGTCTGTGGAGTACAGATACTCATATCTTTAAAACTTTCAATGACTACTGCCATATTAAAATACGATGAAAATCAACTGTTACACATCTAGCATCTTAAATTAAAGGTGACTAGTAACATGTTTGTAGTTTAATGAGAACTTGACAAAATCAACTGTTACACATCTAGCATCTTAAACTAAAGGTGACTAGTTACATGTTTGTAGTTTGATGAGAACTTGACAAAATCAACTGTTACACATCTAGCATCTTAAACTAAAGGTGACTAGTGACATGTTTGTAGTTTAATGAGAACTTGACAAAATCAACTGCAGATTATATGGGGGAGACATTTTGCCTCTACACCTTGTAACAGTTTTGAGTGTATGTTTGACGCAAACAATATATAAATTTGATCCATAATGATCTTCCATCAAAGTGTATTTGAACAGCATTGGAAAGTATTAACCCTCTAGTTCTTGTTTATGATGATGATGGTCGTACAGATGATGATGCTGACTCCCTGGATGTGACCGTCAGCTCTCCCCCAGTACAACCACATAAGATGCCACACGTAGAGATGGTGAAACCAGCGGTAACTGAGGCCGAGTTACTGGCTGCTCAGAAGGAGGCTTTTGAAAGTAAGTTTGTTACTAAACTACTCACAAAAAGTTATGGATCACTTGCACCCAAAGTCATAAGTTTCAGAAGAAAACATTTCATTCAATGCCTTATGGAGAATGGCACAAAACTGCGTTCAATTTCCAGCAATAGTTTGGTGTGTACATTTCATTAAAGTCGGTACGTATCAAAATTCACTCACCTGTTTTCTCATAATGATCCTTAACTATTTGTGAGTAGTTTATTTGCCAGTTGTTATAGTTACTTCACAAGCAGTTTTTATATTCACCAAATATGGCTAAATTATTTTTGGAATTTGTTTCACTTAGATTACTTTTATGTATGTTTGTTAAAAAAGAATTGCCGATACATATTTAGTTATGGTGACTTATAACTGTTTTCAAATTCTTATGTGGTCAAGATGAATAAGTTACCATACAAGTTATGGTGAATGGCGTTAAGAACTAACCTGATAATCCGACTGTTCAGACATGCATCAGGGGTTAAGGGGCTAGAGTTATGGACTAGTACTTGGCTAACTCCACCCTCGTTTGATTGAACTACCCTCGAGTACGATGTCAAATCCAAATCAAAACTATTCTGTCCAATGCTACCAATTATATCAATGTATCTATCTTTTGATAAAATTAAAACTATAATGGAATATTTGTTTGTTTACAGTAAAACTCCGTGAAATGAGTGATGAGGAGAGAAAACAAATTATGAATACAGAAGAGTTTCAGTCATTCTTTCTGCGTACTTCAAGAATTGTGGAACGAGCTCTGGCAGAAGACATGGATATTTTTACTGATTACTCCGCTGGTGATGGTGAAGGAAAAGATGAGTAAGGACCACTTTCTCTCAACATTTTGTTTTCCTTCCATACATGATTGTGAAAGAGTTCCTTTTACAATTCACTAATTATACTTTAATACCAAATGTAAGATATTTGAACTCGTGACAAGATGTCTATGATAAGCAGTGCAAAACCACCTGATAGCCATGACTGATTTAGGTGTTTGTGTCTGTTACCTATTTAAACAGCATTTTTATGTCGTAAATCCCACATGTTTGTTATCTCGATTGCTGAAAGACTGACTTTCCATTTCTAGTGATCAGCTGGCTGGTGAGAGGCTGAAGTTAAACAGAGATTTCTATGATGAGAGGTGGTCTAAACATAGGACCATTACTAGCATGGACTGGTCCACTCAGGTAACCCAACCACACTCTACTATCATAGCCTTGCTGTCTACCTGATGTTACCATTTCTTTCTTGGTAAAACAGTACAATCTATAGGTTACTAATGGATAAAACTGTTATAATAATAAACTTTTGGAAGATACTGGGGACTTATTTAAAGTATAATTGGCCGTGTTTTTACCGCTTGGAAGATAGATTCTGATTGTGTGAGTATAAAGCTATTCGCAGAGATTTTAGAAGCACCAAATATGACAGTTAAAGGCGGCTTTGTACACACAGCTGGAATTTTCTAAAATTTCCCGGAACGAGTCAACTTGCAAAAAAATTTCCTGCCAGTATACTGAACACACATTAGCCTATCTAAATGCCTTTACAACC
>JARFOD010143946.1:0-12926 GCA_031763545.1 Mopalia muscosa | reverse complement strand
ATGGTTTGAGAATAAACCGAAATATTGAGTCAATATGAATTTTTCATCTTTCTTTGGAGTAGTCACCTTACTCTATTTGAGGAGACTAATTTGACTAACTTTTAGTGTTGGTCACATATTATATGTTAAACATATTGGCTATTTCACATGTAGCTTTGCTGGTTTCAGAAATGCTGCTATTTAACTGTTGCTTTAAAAAAAAAAGAGTGATTTTATTGCAAGACATACATGTAGATACATTTAAATCCGTGGCATGTCGGCTACGTATCATTCATTGGAACTATATTTTTCCAAGCTAGACCTATACATTTATCTGTGTGGTTTTCATTCAATTTCATTCCTACCAGCAGCCATTTGAAGAATTGCGGACAAGATTTTGGAATCTCATACATATCACTGTGGAATGGATCATTTTCTTTAACTCTAATCATACTGCCATAAGGCAAGTGTATATATACCACAATTGGGCAACCCAAAAACAGATTCATTAAGTAAGTACTTGAGATAAACATTTTAAGAGAAAATCTTTGTGAATAATAATTTTCTAATTGTCTAACATTGTTAGAGGAAATGTGTCATAAATCAGAATTCTTGCAAAGTAATGACATAGCTCTTTGCATGTACACTGAAGTGGGTAAATTTTTATTATAGTATTAATATCTCAGTGGATAGACACTACGATAAGCTGTAAATCTTACCTTCACTTTGGTAATAGAAAGAAGTTCTGAATCAAATAGTTCTGATTGTAACTCCATTCTCCTCCTCCTTACGTTAAATGCTGTTAGAGTACCATCTCCACTAAGGAATGGAAATAAACAGGAATCAGAGAATCTGGGACTGGTTGCTCTCAAATTAAGTTTCTTTCCACCATTATTTAATGATGTCCTGACACCCTTCAATTGATGTTCCTTGTTACATCACATAATTTAGCCTGTTTTTTTTTTTTAAACAAAAACCAGCCCTGGGCTGTGATAAAATCAAATAATTACTGTTTATTATAGCATGCTGTGATGTATTTGGAGTTTTTGGGTTGAGTTGTGACACATTTGTAGCACAGATACACCTAGTCAATACTTGATAATGGTGTAAGAAACAACACTGAGAAGTCGTCCCAATAAACCCAGAAGTTGTTAATCCATAATAAGTGTTCCTGTGTTACTGTTACAAATTTCAAGTTTGTACCATTGTTAAGATCACAATGAGACTTAGTAAACGGTGCCTCATTTTTTTTATAAGTTTGTCCTTGATTTTTGCTAATGTTTTCTGGAAGTTACATTTTACAAGACTTTCCAAGTTGGGGTTGAAAAAAAATAAAATCCACTGGGATTGATCTAATCAAAAGCAAGACTGTAAGGTATCCTTTGAATTAGTTTTTTCATATTCTTCATTTTACAGAGGTTTTGGATCTGATCATTTTTGTTGTGTATAGTTTGTCCCTGGGTTTGTCTGTTACCAGTATCTGTACTCCAGTTAGCTAACCTAAAAGAGCACTGATTTTTCAACTGGGGTTTTAAACTATACCTAAGTAATTTTACTCACACAATGTTGTGCCAGCGCAAGGATTTGAGAAAACTACCCTCTGCATGGCAAACATGACAAAACACAATACAAAGATATCCTAAAAAGATTGGCTTCATGTTGATCTTTAGATCTGACAGCACCAGGGCAACAGGAACCTCCCTCCATTCACCCACTTATTAAAATCAGAAACTCTTTAACTCCAGTCTTAAAAGTCCACAAGCATTAATAAAAACGTATTTTCATCTGAACAAACATGTCTTAAAAACATGTTTCCAACAATTGAAATTGTTGTTCTTGATATTTAATTTAGCTATACACAAGATTTCAAATGCTAAATAATCTAACACAATTGATTTGTTAGAAGTTTGATGCCATATGCATTTGGGGAAGACATCATTGTTCAAACCTCATACGGCTACGTCACATCTTTTGGCGGGAAAATCTTAATTGGCGTGATATCTATTAATTGAAACATCATTTTTTGCACAATTAGTGTTATTCATTACTACAAATGACCACAACAGACCAAAAACTTAAAAGGTGTTCTATTTTAAGTCTGGCTTTAACTGTTTGTGTTGTAAACATAAAATTGCTAAAATACTGCTAAATAGGCACCATCAGTGAATTGAATGAAAAACAGTTGCATTTAAATAAATACAACACAGGAACCACATTTTTAAAAAAAATTTACCTGGTAACTGCTAAAATTTTTCTGTCTTTATCAATAACCATATCACTAATAAATTCCTCGTTTTCTTTCATCTCCATCACAGCTTGTTGTTGTCTCAGGTCCCACACCTTTAAATACAATACAAATTTCTCAGGTGATTTCATGATTTAAATAATCCTTATGATTACTTTTAGACAAATAGTGCACATTGATTAAATAACAACTTCAACTCTCATTTAGATAGCAAAGAGTAATTGTCAGCTGTATTGATTTACATAAAGAGTATAATGGAGTTTCCTCCAAGATGAATCACATGTGCTTACATATAGATTTTGTTTGTTTGTTTGGGGTTTAACGTCATACTCAAGGGTATTTCACTTATATTACAACTGATTATCCACTTCGCACACAGCCTTATTACGGTGAGAAACCCGGAGGAAACCTCCCCCGCTTAACTTTGTTGAATCTGTTCTTTATGTACTTCTGATGTCAATGTTATTTGTTTGTTTGTAAGGTTGGGGTTTAACTTCATTCTCAAGGGTATTTCACTTATATGATGATGATGTGTTATTTATGGTGGAAAACCACTTGTGCAAATGGTGGAGCCACATACACCTGATGGTTGACATCGATAAGTGTTTTTTTGATTGGGCTTTAACGTCATACTCAAGGGTATAAAATGTCACATATATGACGACAAATTGTCCACTACACACTGTACACAGCCTTATTCCATGAGGAAACCTCATAAACCCACCCCCGCCATTGCTGGAGCCACAACATGTGACTCGCTCATATACTTGATGGTCGACAGTCGGACTTGATCGGTCAGCATCGAAGTAGGATAAGTGGGCCATGGGCGATTTAAGTTTAAGACTCACAGCTAAAAGAGTTATGAGTCCGTGCCATACTCATGAGCAGTAAAACCACGCTCAGTCTGTCTCGTTATATAGTCTAATTACAACAGATGTTTACCGATTTGCTGATTACTGTGAGTCCCTTCCTTCTGTTTTACCCCTTGTCCTTGAGAAAAATTTGTCCTCAGGTCTATGGATATAACCTTAAAGGAATACAAAATCATGTCCGTTTAAGAAACCTTTGGAAATACATGTACATACTAGTTACATTCATATTTTGAAAATTAATAAGAGGTTAAATGGCTTTGACTTTTTGATTTATTAGCAAAACTTCAGAGGAGATAATTCATAATTGTATACCGAGGCAATGTTCATCAGCAAATCCAAGACGGTTTGTTTCATGACGGTTTAAAGGTATTCCCAAATGGTTGATGCCTAGAAAGTCCAATATTCACTGAACGATTTGCAACTTGTTTCCTTGAAAAATTCTTTGTACATGTGCAGAAAATTGGATTCAAAGATTTGACAGGTTTCTATAGAAACCGGACTGCCATTTTGCTATTTCTCATCAGCTAACAATTCTTTGTGTATCTCCGGTATGGAGCCGTTATTATCCGGCACAGATCATTCTGAATGAAGTTTTCCCTGCCTAAGTCACAGCTCAAATAACTTGTATAAAAAGTCGCAAGTTGGTAAGTGAATAAAACAAATTATAAACGTCAGAAAAATACGGGATTTATTTTAGAGATAGTTCAGTCACTTTTAATCTGATTTAAAACCCAATTGGGGATACCTTTAAGGTCATACTGGAGGCTGTAACATGTTAATGTTGGTTTGCGAGCATAATGGTTCTGCTATATACAATTCATAAAGCATATCATAAAATTTACTCAATGCCAAAAAGAAAAAAAAAAGATGGCTAACTAAAGCCATCTTGCTATTTCCCAAGACATTCGTGAACCTCCCCAGGAAGATTTCTTATAGATTTAGTCCCAGTTGTGGTTTAGTTTCTTCACTTTCTTGGGTTCATTGTTTGTTTGTTTGATTGGGGTTTAACGTCGTACTCAAGAGTATTTCACTTATATGACAATGTGCCAGTCCAATGGGTGAAGGAAACCACCCTCAACACCACTGGTAACAAACAAAGACAGGACAGGACAAATACAGGATGACAACAGACACCACAAACAAATCGGCTTCCTGTTCCCCTTTAGCTCTGAGAGCACCAGGGCAATATGAAGCTCCCTCCAACCACCCGCTCTTTAGGTTGAAGAGGGAAAATATTTGAAGAAATACAAGACAATCATGTCAAACAGTTTGAAGTCATTTCACTTCTTAATTGGAGTATCACCCTCCAACCGACCACTCTTAAGTTGAAGAGGGAAAATATTTGAAGAAATACAAGACAATCATGTCAAACAGTTTGAAGTCATTTCACTTCTAAATTGGAGTGTCAGTCATATGGCCTAAGTTAAAATTGTCATAGCTTTGCAAAAAGTGTCTGAAAGTCCAATCTGCTTAAGTCTTACAAAACAATGTGAACAAAATGGAACTGTTAAAATAAAATAAAAAAACATTATGACATGGCTGCTGTGTGTTGCCTGTTAGTTCAAAACCTGCCTTAGGACACAAAAAAATTACAAGTTCCACCTGGCAATTTCAACAGAAGGTACTGATTCTCTCACCTGACTAAAGGCACTCACACCTTTGTCTGTTCTGCCACATCTGTGATAATTAGATGTCTCTCTGAAATTTAGTCAAAATTTTTTTCATTAGGAATCTGCATTATTTTGGGGGCCTTTTCCTTTTATAGGTCATAAATAAATTTATCCTTGATATGATGCATATGGACCAGTTTTTTTTTGCTTTAATTTCTCCCAAGACATGGGTTTCAACTTAATCTGTGATCACACGATGTGTGAATATTTTCGAGCAACAGTTACACCTATCACATTAAAATTCCACTTGAACCACAGTACGCAGTTGTTTATCTCATAATAATTTCTCCCTATGATTAAACAGAAACATCTTTTTATATGTATTTTCTGACCCTTATTGTTCAACTCTTATTGAAAAAATGTATCATTTTGGCGTATATTATATTAACTGATAGATCACATTAATCAGCGCTACATAAATAAGAAAAAAAAAAAATAACAACAGAAATTGAATGGAAAGCTCACTTGCCTTTTTTCAATTAATTTAGCTCTCACCAAAGCGTCAAATAAAGCAGCTTCTATGGTCTTATCCGTGTCTTCCTGAACAGTAAAGCCATGATAATCCCACCCAAGGTATGCTATCTTTAGAGCCACATGACGAGTGTTATACCTGGCGAAGTGAACAATATCATCTCAAAATATGTCATAATATACCAGGGTATACTAGCTGGGAGGGTGGCGAAAGACAGGTACAGAACTGAATGAAACACAATGCCATAACAGATCCCTTTCATGCTGCCTCTGAACTCTGAGAGCACTAGAGCAAGAAGAGGCTCACCCCAACCACCAAATCTCTGATAAAAACACAGTACATGACCGACCACAGGGTGTCATACATTTGATTTCTTTCGACTGTCCCAAAATTAGAGTGTCCTAACGTTAAGAAGTTATAGGGTAACAAAAACAGTTTATATTAATATCCAGAACATTTGTGATTGTCAAAATTCAATTTGACAAAATCAAATAATTTTTTTTAGAGTGTCCAAATTATAGAAGTTATAGGGTAACAAAACCATTTTATATTAATATCCAGAACATTTGTGATTGTCCTAATTCAATTTAAAAAAAATTATTTGGTTTTGTCAAATTTCTTTTGAGTTTTGTGAAGAAGCATCAAGAACAATATGTTTGTTTGTTTGATTAGGGTTTGACATCGTACTCAAGGGTATTTTACTTATATGAGGCGGATTGTCCACAGTCCACTTCACAGTGTTCCTTGCCTTATTACGATGGAAAACCTGGTGGAGCCACATTTTGTGACTCAGTCATATACCCAACGGTCGACAGACGGACTCGATCCTTTGAACGCTACATTGATTTGTTTGTTTGTATGATTGGGGTTTAACATCGTTTCGCTACATTGAAGCAGGCTCCTTAAGCGCTCTCACTAACCACTAAGCCAAGGCCGCTATCAAGAACAATCTGCTTAACCCTACATCTGTCAAATCCCTGAAGGCAATAGTCATATTAGAATTTCCCTGTCAAATCCCTAGAGGCAATAGTCATATTAGAATTTACCTGTCAAATCCCTGAAGGCAATAGTCATATTAGAATTTACCTGGAAAAGTCAAATGGCCTCTGGTTCTTCAATTCAGATTTTTTTGTGGCTTCAGTTTTGGCAATTATATTTTTTAATTGCGTTACATGAGCTTCTAGCTGTTTAACTCTGAAAATCAAATCCTAAATGGAAATAAAAAAAAACATAACAATTATTCAATTCGATACAAATTAAAAATTCACATTATAATTTAATGTTTCAATAAGTTTGATTTTGTATATTAAATCCATAGCATCTAGGCCTATCAATCACATGTTACAGCAACAGGAATAGCAGGGCTATTCTATTATGTTAATTCCCGTTTTTTCTCCACTTTCAACTGTTTTGCCCATATTTATATGATTGATGGTGAATGCAGGAAAATGTCATGTTAAAACATTTTTGGTATAGTTATCTAAACTATATCGGTATATCCCTAATCCAGTTAATATCTTTAAGTTAACACTATGTTGTTGTTGTAATTTACAGTTGTTGACATCTTACATCTTTTGACAAATCAACTAAGGGCGTGTTTTTATCAGACTTAGAAATTGGTTTGGTCGATGGATTCAGCGGTTTGTCATTTTTGTCCCCAGCTTCGTCTGATTCCATAGCTACAAATTTGACCAGCTTCTGATTTCTGAATTTGGGTAACACACGGTGCAATGTGCTTTGACAGCGAGGAGACGACGGAGTTAAGATTCTTACCGTTTGAGAGGTTTTGTTATCGGAAATATGTTCTAATTTCCCATTTTGCTATCAGAATAAACAGTTTGATATCGGATAACAAAAAAAAAATACAATATTATGCCAAGACCAGTACATGTATACCAATCTAGACTTGTCTTAAAAAAGGTTAAGACGAAAAGATGTTTAAACGGTCGAAAACTTGTCTCTTATAAAAACATAAATTTGGCCAATCAAAGAGCTAATGACATTCTCTCTTTTCGCAGATTTTTAAGGTCCACCTTACATGTAATGAGTGTATTTTTGAACGTAAGTATTTAAAAGGCAGTTATATACATGTAAAGACAAAACTAAATTAGTTTAATCTGATAATCTGAATTTAAGTGCATGAAATTTAACCATGGTACAGCTTCTATTTCTCATCAACCGTGGCGGAAAAAAACTTGTCCACGATTACAACAACAACATAGGCTAACACATATTGTAAACAAACGTTTTTAACAGTGTACTGTTGTGGTTATTTTGGGATTTCCAACGTTTTAAAGACACAAACAAATCCTCAATACAAGGTTTAAATTGTGTAATATTAATTGTTGACGTCCTGGTATGGTCTGGATGACTGTTAACTTGGTAGAAGTTCAGTTCATGAAACGATTCGATTTAATCATTTACTCGATTTTTTTGTTTTTATTTGTAACTTTATAACGAAAAATTAAACTGTCCTTCTGTCCATCTCACAAATGTTGTGAACATGGTACCTTGAACATAGAAAGACACTAAAAAGACTATATTTTATCTTGGAAAATAACTATGATTTTTACTAGCATGGCTTAGCAGTAGCATGTGCACTTACTATTCCTACTCTGATTTACCAGACCAAATCTGTCTATCTACCATATGAGTGAGTCACATGATGTGGCTCCGGCAATTGACTCAGCGTTTTTTCTTAGTTTTTCTTCCTCTGTTTTCCACCATAGTTATGCAAACAGCAATGTGAAGTGGACAATCTGTCATCATACATGTATGCAGAGGATTAATCTTCCGAAATACATATATTCAGATCATATATATAAACATCATACACCTTAAAGTTTGTGGAAGTGAAAATCCCTGGAGAACAACATTAAACCCTAATCAAACAAACAAACAAATCTTTACGAACAAGGTACAATACAAATCGTTTTCTCTTCATTGTCAAAAAGTCACGTTTATTTTAAAGCAGCTTTGGAAATCTCTTTCCGGCTGAAACAGCAAAATTTTGTTACATTTTAAAATATCATTAATAAATGGACTTTCTCACAAATATTTGATTCTAGGTAACTTAATTCTTGATTATGACTCTGGGACAAGGAGAGGAGAGTGTGCCTCAATCTAACACACAGCAACAGACCCCAGGTGGCGCCACCAGCAATATGTCAAGTGAAGCTAAGTCCAGTGGAGTGCCCCTCAGTGACTTTGTTTTACAGCTTGAGGATTACACACCCACTGTAAGTAATAACCTGAAAGGGACAGAATCATCAATTGTCACAGACGACACAATCTAATTTATTCAGACCATCTATCAATGCAGAGCATTTATAATATGAGTCTTATTATGGGCAAAATTACAGGCCACTGTTGAACCAAACAACAAAATTTTATATGTTAAAAAGTACCATTTTCAACATGTCCATTCGAGACATTTTGATTATGTTCATATACATCAAATATGAAACTCAAAGGCATGTTACGTCTTAATTTTGTTCAATTTTCGCTTTAGAAAAAAAGTACTGAAGAAAACAACAAATGCCACAAACCCTTACATATTAATATTTTAAGCATGTTTTACAGAGAATATTTAAATTATCTGTGCTTTCCAATCTTCATATGAATATTTAGTATTAAGTACAGCACAAAAACCCAAGCAATCAAACAGGCCTGTTTCAGTAGAAAAGCGAAACAAACTGATCTCTTATTGTCAACTTGAGATATGTTATCTCTTTCTTTTTTTTATTTTATATAGATACCTGATTCTGTGACTGCATTTTACCTCAACAGATCAGGGTTTGAGGCCACAGACCCTAGAATGTAAGTCCTGTGAAATTGAAAGTTTATACTGTGAGATCGGCAATATTCTTTAGAACAACATAATGACATCCCTTTGCAGATAAGAAGATTTAATATCCCATTTTTCCCACATAATGCACTCACATTACACATATTTCATGATGGGAACTAGAAGTTATAACAGCCTTTTTTAATTTACTATGCTGTGGCTTGGAATATGATCTGCCATCAATATACAAATCTTTGTACTATTTTTAGCGGTAAATGGACACTTGCAATACCCAAGTACAGGCAGGTTGACTTTATAATACAAACATCATTGATTGTTGGATTGATAGTAGCAAGATGCAAATTAAGACAAACACTGCAAACAATTTGGGAAACCTATCAATCAGTCCTCCTAAAATAAATTTGCATAACCAGGTGAAGACCATGTTTATTGTTCAGTCCCTTCTCCCTAACAGCCCAGATTTGTTTAAGGTATTGTTGAAGGAAGAGTGATAGGAAACATTTAAGAAAATTAAGGAAGAGTGGAATTATAAGCTGTGAACTATTTATCAATTTAATATAAAGTGTATAGAGGTATTATTATCAGATTCAGATATAGGAATTGACTTAGTAAGCTAAATGTCAAAATCTTGCTGATTTCAGAGTGAGGCTTGTTTCCTTGGCAGCACAAAAGTTTGTTTCAGACATAGCTAATGATGCTCTCCAGCATTGTAAGATGAAGGCTTCGGGTCAGAGTTCAAAGAAACAAGGAAAGGTATTAATCCAAGTAAAAATAATTGGTTTTTAAATACCAGATATGGATATGATAAAATCTCAATATCAGTACTGTCCAATTTATACATTTCACCAAATTTTTAATTAAGTCGTAAGATATCATAGATAGTTGAATTACATGTGTTTGTCTTGAAGATTAAAATGATCAGTATAAAATTGAAACACACAGGTAAGTAGAGATGCCTGAATATAAATACTTGCAAACATATATATAACAATATAAAGACCAAAACTGTGTCATATGGCATTAATGACACTAGTAATAATTGGTACTAAATTTTAACCGAAAAAAAGTTGAATGGTTATAAATTGAACTTGAAAGTAAACAAATAATGTTGTTTAACTGGCAGATTTATCTGGAATAAATTATACCAGAAAATAACAGTTTTACTTGGTAAAATTGTGTCAGCATGTTGTAAATTGACAATCTTGTATATATATTATCAGAGAAATACCCTTTATGACTTTAAACCCCAATCAAAACAAAATAAATATTTTATCAGAAAATAACATTTTTGGATGGTATAAATTGTACTAGAAAGTAAGTTAAATGTGGTATAAATGGTACCAGATATATTAGGAACAAAGATTGGTTAAGTGTGTGTGCCAATTGTAGAAGTTTTATCTATTTGTAATTGTAATGCTGTATATTTTTCTCTTTCCTCAGGACAAGAAGCTGACTTTAACGATGGAGGATTTAACACCTGCCTTATCGGAATACGGCATTAATGTTAAAAAACCATACTACTTTACATAGTGTATAATCATATGTAACATTATTCATCGCTAATTAAAACCACAAACTCTCGAGCTACTCCATGTGAGCTTTTGGCTTTTTAAAAGTAAATGTGGACGAGGAAAAGCTCAGGAGTTTGTGTTTTTAATTTATGTAATACAACTCCAGTTTGAGCCTAAAAAAATATATCATTATTCACACTATCGATCGGCCTGCGGCCATGGCTCAGTGGTAGTGAGTGCGCTTCCTGAACTGAACATGCTTCGATTTACCGTTCACGGGTTCGAGCACGCCTTTCGACCATCAGGTATATGAGCGAGTCACATGTTCTGGCTCTGGCAATCGCGGGGGAGGTTTTTACGAGATTTCCTCTCGGTCTTCCACCGTTATAAGTCTGTGTACAGTGTGAAGTGGAGAATCCGTCGCCATATAAGTGAAATACCCTTGAGTACGACGTTAAAGACCAATTAAACAAACAAAACAAACACACCATTGGTCATATTATCATAACAAAGGCGGAGAGTCTGGCAGGTGGTTGGTGGGAACATCCTGTGTCGTGGTTCTCTGAGTTTAAAAACAGTTCAAGTCATGTGGTTCGGTAGCTAGAATAGCAGGCTTATATCATTATATATTTTATATTTAATAATAATTTGTATATTTTACTGGTTAACACCTAGCCCATATACTGCCTGTATTTTTTACATGCTATGGATCTTAGCCAATGTCTTGCTTAAATGGACAGCGCATACATTTACTATCTTAAGTTGGACTGCTTGTGTAGATTAAATCAATGAAAGATTGAAAGACGTACATTTCAACTCCATTGGTACGAGCAATTAACACAAATGATAGACATTACCAGCAACTAAAGTTGAAACTCTTTGCCAACTCGCCAACTTTCTCTTTTATTGTTTTATTTTTTTGGAAGTATGAAAATAATTTTTGCTCATTACATGATTCACATTTGCCTAGTTTGTCATGAATTTACATATGGTTGTCAGAAATTTCCAAAATTGTTTTCAATTTACTCTGATCAGTGGGTGAGTTCTCTCCAAAACTTCATTGGACACACTGAAATAAATTTATGGGAATTGAAAGGTTACGGTCAAACTGAGCGTACACAGCCTATAACATGGCAAGAGTTATCAAATGGATTTTGTGAGTTAAAGTGGATTTACCTCCAAATATTGAATTGTGACTTATACTTTTTGCTCAGATATAGGATTAGACATGTGGAAACTTGGGTCTGTTAGTAAAATAGACACAAATGAATACAATTATTTGCTAAATAAGGGCCATCAGGTAGCATGGTGCTTCAACCAATCAATCAATCTCAATTTGTAAGTTATGTTCTTTGTTTTACATGTTAAATTGTTCTGTAAAATATTAAGGACCATGCATAATTTGCAATAGAAGTGACGATAGAATCATTGTTTAAAGTGCTGTAATATGATCTGTCATATTTTGAGTATAAATACATTACATATGAACAGGTGGTAGTAACATAGTCTGAATGTATTGTCCTGATAGTGATGCATTGTTCTCTCTGAGGATAAACATGCAACATATTCTGTATTCTGTATGGCTTAAGAAAAAAGAAAAGGAAAAACCACTTGTCAGATTTTTCTTGTAGAAACAAACTCGAAAAAAATGTTTCATCTTTGTATCTAATTTGAATAAAAATTATAAGTGAAATTTTTGTTCTTGTTTCAATGCAAAATATGTTCAAGTTGTTAGAATGATAATTTAGGTACATGTATAGGGGGCTTAAGAGGGTGGTTGAAGGGAGCTCTGTTTGGTCAGTGTGGGGCTCCCAGCGTAAACGTGGGAGGTTAAAGGGAGCTTTGTACGTTTAGCTTTGTATGGTCAATGTGGGGCTCTCAGGGTAAATGTGGGTGGTTGAAGGGAGCTTTTTATGGTCAGTGTGCGTCTCTCATGGTAAATGTGGGTGGTGGCAGGGAGCTTTGTTAGGTCAATGTGGGGCTCTCAGGGTAAATGTGGGTGGTTGGGGGAGCTGTGTATGGTCAGTGTGGGGCTCTCAGGGTAAATGTGGGTGGTTGGGGGAGCTTTGTATGGTCAGTGTGGGGCTCTCAGGATAAATGTGGGTGGTTGGAGGGAGCTTTGTATGGTCAGTGTGGGGCTCTCAGGGTAAATGTGGGTGGTTGGAGGGAGCTTTGTATGGTCATTGTGGAGCTCTCAGGGTAAATGTGGGTGGTTGGAGGGAGCTTTGTATCATCAGTGTGAGGCTCTCAGGGTAAATGTGGGAGGTTGGAGGGAGCTTTGTATGATCAGTATGGGGCTCTCAGGGTAAATGTGGGAGGTTGGAGGGAGCTTTGTATGGTCATTGTGGGGCTCTCAGGGTAAATGTGGG
>JARFOD010143935.1:0-12926 GCA_031763545.1 Mopalia muscosa | reverse complement strand
TCCGTAATCTTGCTTTGTAATGTTCTCACATTCAGATCTGAAAAAAATGGAATAGGCCGTACAGACCGCATTCAAGGGCACCAGACATTTCACAGAAGTAATTGGTTTGTCAGTACCATGGATTAGTCAGTGGTTTTGCAATGTGCCCTGTGAGGGAGCGGGTGGGCCATGGCCCTGCAGAATACTCCCTTGGTCGATCGTAAGAGGCGAGAAAAGAGGCTGCCCTGGTGTTCTCGGAGCTAAAGGGTAACGGGCTGCAGATTTGTTTGTGATGTTCTGTATTTGTGTCCTTCGTCATGTAAGTGAAATACCCTTGAGTACGATGTTAAACACCAATCAATCAAACAAACAAGCTTGCAATGGGGGTGGCCAGTGGGCTGAAAGGGAGATAAAAGTTACTCATATAACCAAAATTGCCCTCTATGTCATTAACAGCTAACGATTCAATATAACCGGCTTGGTCAGTGGTCAAAAAGGTAAATAAATATTACTCCTATGACCAAAATTATCACCTATATCATTGACTAACAATAGCATTGTATGAATATGCAATTGAATTAAGCTAAGAATATGTTGACCGTGTGATCCGTCTCAACTCATCTCAACTCAACTACCAGCATCTCACTGCAACTGAATTCATCTGATTTCAGTCGACATGTACGCTCTTGCGACTGGGTACTACTAGTTGCATTTGATCACAAGCGAGTTGAGCATGTTCTACTTTTCTGCAACTGGCTGCGATCGATCAAAACAAAATACATCACATGATGAATCACATGGCCACTAAAATGGCTCATCTTGAATTGAACAAAGATACTCAGAAATGAATAATTGAGCATTGACTGGATAGCTTTTGCGTGTTTTGTAGGGCGAGCAAATATTTATCAAATAGGGACCGTTGCTGTAAGGCATTGTTAAAAAAACAACATTCTATTTAAGTAATATATGGTATTTTTCTGACTGCGCAGTTATTCCCATTGATCGCAATCGACATGTTCCTAAACCCGTTCTGCGAAGTTCAGTTGCAGTGAATCGCAAGCGTTTTGTAAAATGTTGACATGTTCATGACGACCACGTCAACTGCGTCCAGTTGTCCTCAGTTTCAGTGTATCGCATGTCAACATGTCCTTAGCTTTAAATGATAAGTTAATGACAGGGGGCGCTGCCAGTTATATAAGTGACAGATTTATCTCCCTTTCTAGCTGCTGGCCAATTCCATTGATCATTGACCCACTAGCCACTGTAGGTATAGGTTAGTATGTTTCACTGGGGTTAACGTTCTACTCGAGGGTATTTCATGAATATGTAACTGATATTCCACTTCACACAATTCCATGCTTAAATATGAAAACAAAGAGGAAACCTGGTAACACTACCCCTGTGATTGCCAGAACCACATGTTCACTCCTATACCTTTGGTTGACACTGGAGTAGGATTAGTACCCGTTGGCCTGTATGGTATAGGAGTTTTACCATTATTCCAACAATAATTACAATAGCACAACTTAGATGTTAAGGGTTCCTATAATGTTGGAATGTGAATTTTCCTCCAGTGCTAAGTAAAGACTGCATTACTACTCTTTCAACAAACTGCCCTTTGCCAGAGGGCAAGCCCTAGATATTGTCTAAGGGATGGGCAACTACTGGGTTTGAAATCTGGCACAAGGCTTCTGTATCTTTAGAATCCATAAATACAGTCTTCGACCTCTATTTCTAGAATTCAATTTGGTTATGTGAATGAAATTAATTCCTTAAGGCCACAAGGAATTAGAAAAAATCTAGGTGGCAAACCTTTGCTTTGAATGGGTATTTCAGACCTACCTATCCTAAATGATATTTTCATTTTAAAATTATTTATTAAAAAGTATTTTTTTTTATTTTCTTTTAAAAAAACATTTGCGTGTATTAACAAGACCTCAAAATGTCTTTTCTTTTAAAGTATTTTTAATCACTTTTCCAGTTATTTTTGCCTTCATGGATTCAAAAATGAATATTTCTATATCTATTTTCTTCTAACATTTCACACCTTTGGTGATTTGTTTTGTGGCTAACAATAATGTTCTCCACACATCGTGCTGCAACATCTTCAAATGAGTGACTGTTAAGTACTGTCTGAAGGTGAATTTCAAAATCTGAATCGTTGGGTAAGTGGGTTGCTGAACAATACTTTTTTACGATTTTTTGACAAAAGAAATGAGCAATCTTCTGGAACAGTGGCTGGAGGGAGTTTAGTTCACTTATTAGGTTGGGGTGCTGAATGGTTTAAATATTGAGGAAAACCTCACTCAAAAAAACTCAATCTGGAGAGTGTTTTTTTCACTTATTGTGGAACCTTGAATGGTTTTAAAATTGAGGAAAACCTGACTCCAAAAAACAATCTGCCTGGCCACTTATTTGGAGTGAGTTTCTTTCGCCCAATGGGCCAGCTTATTATATGGTGTAAAACTCCAAACAAAAAATCTGCAGAAGTAGAAATAAACATAAACACAGAGGATGACATAATAAAACATTTATTGCAGTAATCCTGATATGTATGCTTATTGCTTAGATATAGATTCAGGTTGATGAGTAATGCTTAAATGAAGCCATCATTTTATAAAACCAAACCAACTGATAAAAACAGTTTTGTCAATCAATTTAAAATAGATGCTCACAAATGTTATGTTTGTGATTTAATGTAAAAGAAGTTAATTATACGACCTTGTTTATAACCTGGATATTGAAGAAGCATAATGTTTGATCCAAGGCTAAAATTGTGCATTTATATGATTAAAACCAGACCAAAGTTACCGCCCATGTTTAATAACATTTTAATCTGCCCGAATAATATTTCAAACTACATCAATTTAAATCTATACCTATCACTGAGTAGCCCTTTAAACTATGTAAAGACATACGAACAAGTCTTGTTGACATCAAGTGATTTGGATTTTGAACCCATTATAACTGTGACCTTTGCACAGACCAGTGACCAATTAGAATTCATAAAATATTGTTCAACGCTTTTACACCTATAAGAGTCTAACAAGACTCTATTTTATTTTAATTGCTTGTTTGCTGTACCACTTTTAGTGAAAGTAGACACAGTTTAGCGGAGAATTATGCCATATGCTAAATAAGATCTCAAAATTAAACATTGGGCGGCAAATTTGAATCTGGATTTAATCAAAATGAATTATGAATCATATTTGTTGCAACTGCTGATGGAGAGGTTAATTCTCACATCTCACAAGTTCAAATCACATTATCGTCCAATCGTTATGAGTGAAATAATTTGAGCATGCTTTAAACACCAATCAAACAAACAAACACATTATTTTCATTGTGTTTACATGAATAATCAAGACATACAGAAACTTGTTCTGTGGCCTGTCTTACGAAACCTGAGTAGCTTACATTGAACGTAATCAAGGTCATAACATCCAGTACTGAAAACATTGTGCGTCGTGGTAATTACATACAACCTTTAAATAGCTATGTATGCTTCCTTAGACAGGCCCCTGGTGTCAAAATCGAAGGTCACCCCGACATGATTATTTGTTCACATTGTGTATTATTGGGTCACACAGAACTGTTGTGGCTTCATGAGAGGTCACGTCACAATAAGGTCGGATGTGTGACTGAAGGCTAAGTAAGGGAGTGACCATATTGAGGTTAAAAAATAGCTACATGTAATGTCATCGAGTCTGCACTTTGAGAACATTTCTCTCTAATGCGTCAGAATAAATGGATAAGGTTACATGAGGATTTGTATTATATAATAAGCTACATATGAAGATAATGCACAAACTATATGTTTGGTTAACAATTTTGATTTTTTTTTTTTGTGTAAGGCACCATACATCAGAACACAATGCAATTTTGACAAATAACAATTATGAGTACATATATACATGAACTATATACACTTCTGATAAAATATTTATATAAAAAAATTGAAGGATATGTTATAAAATAATATTAGTTTGTTAATTAAGTATGTTTTAATAACCCATTCTCTTATTAATGGAACTGATTAAAAATGTCATTTTGAGGCTCAATTCCTAAAAAAATTATCTTGAAAACTTGGTATTTGGATCCTACATCTTATATGTATGTTACTATTCATAATTAATACAACAACAACAAAATGTCTGGCCTGTTCAGGGAAGCACAATTAAGTTAACTGTTATGCAAAATAAATAACACTGGCTCTTGTAAACAAAAATGGTTTGGTTCTACAAATGCCAAGTTACACTGAAACAAATTTTCTTTAAAAAATGTGCAACTTTGTTCCCTTTTTTGACAGTTTTGTGGAAAATCCCTTAAAATGAAAGGAATTATGAAAAAAAAATTAAACATGGAGAATAAATGATATACTATACATAAATATATATTAATCACACATATATACAAGACATTTCCAAAGATATGGAGAAGAACACATACAGATATCTTTGTTTTACACAAATCAATAATATGTGGAAGCCGTGGGTGAAATATTAAAAGTTGAATACAAAAGAAAAAGATAAAATTTTCCATGATATTTAAAATTAGATTAGAGTATAGCAAAACTGACAATACAGACTACTGGGCTTTTTTTCGTCTGTTTTCTTTTTTTTTGCTTGATGAAACAATATTCATGATTATTTATCAATGACTCCAATATTACACTACAAAATTACCACAACCCTGCTGTTCAGGCACACGATTGCACCAAACAATATTCCTATATTGATAAGTGATGTATTAGTTACATAGTTGTAATGTTCTTAAAATGACACCACTTATCTGACATTGGAGACAGTGAGTGTAATGAGTGAGGAAGTTTCAATCCTTATTGCCATAACAACACAATGTATCAATAGTGGCTGCTGTCATGGCAATTGAAATATCTTTATCATACTGGAAGTCAATGTTAAGAATATGTCTTGTTTTTAGAACAAGTGTATCAGAGCAATCTTTAGCACCATTCAAATCACTGCAATACAATTTCAAAGCCCTAGGTACAATTTAAACGAATATTTGAGAGAAATATTCACTACTTGATATTGCTACACCCTCACACCAAACTTAATATAAATAGGTGTATGTTGATGTATGGAAGTTGTGACTGTTTAAGCAATATGATACAAGTGAAATTTGGGCCATATTTCCCACCCTGGGGCTGGTTGCTCAAAGTGCTATTCAATTTAATCTGCTATTAAAGAATGTCAGGCATGTTAAAGACCTAGTTTTAATCTGCTATTAGCAATTTTATCACCTGTAGAGCAACTGACCCTGGATCTTGTGTGTTCTTAATGTGTTAACAGTACTTCTACAATAAAACAAGTTTTTACCCTCACTCAAATCAAACTTCAAACCACTTGGATATTACTGTATATTGACACAAAGCAAAATACAATGATATTATAGTAGAAATTCAAACGTGTTAAGAAATATAATTAATTTTTTTTACAGATGAAGACAGAACTGTGACAAGTCACCACATTAAAAAAGACTATATGCAAAAACGAATGAAAGACTTAGCAGCGACACAACCTACAGATGCATAAAATAACATTTAAATAAAAGAAAAAAAAAAGAAAAATACATATATATCTAATTTGACATGGATTATGTGGATATTTTCTTATTAAATTGCTGCTTAACTGAAAAACTTTTGCTAGAATATAACAAAATATTTTTTTTAAAACTTGTGTCTTGAAAAATGAGAATGATACGTTGGTAGACCAGCATCAGTTTGGAGTAGATTAAACTACCTAGCTGTATCGTGTTGTGAAATTCCATCTCACTGGCCAGTCACAGTGTTCAGCCGTGTCTTGATCCTTAACTAGTCTGACAGACAAGTGGTCAAAAATCAGACATAAAGCATTGGTGCGTAGTTTATTTTTGCTGGAATCTGGCCTCCAAACCACAAATATTTTATGGACACCTAACTCCAACACCCACAAGACCATTCCAAAACTCAACCCAATATTCCAGACAAACCACTTATGTCTATATTTCTTAACAAAGAGACAAAATTGCAAGCCTTTTATCAAGATTCAACCCTTGCTCAATGTGTTTATGAGCCCACCATTCACCAAATTTATACAGTCACACAGAATCCCTAAACAATTTGTCAGACTCTTTCAAAAAGCCATAGGACATCCAAGGATTCACTGGTTTACAATTATTACCGTTACTTAATTTCTACAATGTATGAGAAACGAAATTGCGAGTAAATGTTGCATAGATTTTAACAACTAACTACATTAGCACCATTGGAATATATATTTTTGAAAACAGTTTTCATAAGCTTATAATATATTACCTAACAGACTTTTACCCTGTAGGAGCACGAATGTCCAAATATTTGTTAAAGTACTGGATATTTTCAATCCCACATCCAGTTTATAGTTGATTCTTATCCACATTGTTAAATGGGCATTTGGTTGGTTGATTGATTTTTGTTCGACACCATCCTCAAGGGTGTTTCACTTAGTATCACAACAGTGTATTCCAACAATAATTGACATCAGAACAAACTTAAAATATGTACTGAAAGTACTTTGATAATGTTGGCAAAAAAGAGGACAATTGTACCAGATACATTTATATTCACTATGGGATGTTAAGCTGTAATCTAGTTCATTTCAGTTCTGTGGATGCCCAGAAGATCTACCTCTGTTTCTGAAATACCTAGACTTGTAGTTCACAGGTGTCTTTAGTGGCCAATAGAGGACTGGATATTAAAACTGGCCAACCAGTTTACAAAGGCGACATGAAGCTTCAAATATTAAAAAAATTTATGATCAAACATGTGATCAAATTAATATTATTATGATCCACAGTGGAATAAACTGTACTTGAAACCATATATCTTGTTATAAGAATGAACCAAATTTAAAATGTTGAACAGTATATGTAATAGTTTTCAGATGGTGTGTTTCAATTTATAAATACCATGTCAATCATTATGTAAAGCAGCCAATCATGTATCAGAAGATGAAGAGGGTGTGGCAGAATCCAGCCGCCGTTGAATTAAATTATACACTTTATCTGTTAGTTGATTTGAGAATTTTTCCAGCATTGGTTCTAGCATTGAGATGGCGTTTGTCATCGAGCCATCTGATGGACTTGTCCCTGATGAAGGAACCATTGCGCACTCATCTTCGGGAGTGGGGGTGATGGGAAGAAATGACCTTGATGCAGCTCCAGGATTCCTCGTGGACATCTCCACCAGTGTTTTCTGCATGTCGTTCAGAGATGTGGATAGCATTTCAGCTTTCTTCTGAGACTCACTGTCATGGTTACTGACAGCCTGCAACAACAATAACCACACATTACCTCCTTTCATTACTTGAACTTTACTTGTTTATTAAAGAATTTTATTCACAAAGAGATACAATTTAAGCGAAGTAGCTTATCTTTTGTCTCTCTGTTAGCCATTTAGTACAAAGAATGCTTCAAATTAAACATAATAAACATTAAAATTACAAAAATTGATGGACCATTTCAACATATTAACAAAAGACTAATCTACTGTATGCCTAAAATATTAAAGTACTCATTAACTTGTTTTTATTTGCTTACTTGTAAGAAATCAGGAACACTATAATCAATGTTAATTCCTATCAGTGAAATTTGTCATTGCTGGTGTCCCAGTACAAAAGAAAACAAAAGGGGGAACTATACTATATTTCTTGTATTTATGCCTGGCCCACGAAATGTCGTGAAAGTATTAAAGGCGTAATTAAACTATGGATTTTTGTCCTCAATACATTTATCTACTCCTTTTCTTAAGGCAGTCAAAGAAAAAAATATCAAATGATTCTGGAAAAATAGACTTTAATTTGTTTGTTAGATTGGGGTTCAACATCATACTCAAGGGTATTTCACTTATATGACAACCTGCCAGCCCAATTGGTGAAGGAAACCACCCTCGACACCACTGGCATCAAGGGACAAATACAGGACAACAACAGTACACAATACAGACACCACAAACAGATCAGCTTCCTGCTCCCCATTTAACTCTGAGAGCACTTGGGCAACAGGACTACAGTTACGAAAAAAATATCCAGCGTGTTGTAGTGTTCGCAGTATCACTAGAGCTGATTTGATAACTGACTTGGCAAACTGATGTATGGTGAACGGTCTGTGGTGTTCCTTAATATATCACTTACCTGTTCATACAGGTGGGTGACTCTCCTGAAGGCTTCTCTCAACTCCCTAATAGCTTGATTACAGTCTCCAACTTCTACAAACATATAACACGAATTTAAATTTAGGATACAAATTCAATGTTAAAGGTATATCAAAATTTCTACTCCAAACTTAACCCAATAAAATATACATGTTAAAACTGCTTTTCGACCTAAACTTATTATTTTTATTGCATTCAAGTGTATTACACTCAATTATATGAAAACATATTGACCATTTCTCATTCTGCATGCCTTTAATACAGTAGAGGAAACCTTGATAAAAAAACACCTCCAAGATTGCCACAGTCAACCCATGTTAGAACATTTTGTGGGAAATCGCATAAAATTAAAGGAATGATTAAACATATTATTAGAATATTAAACAGATATTTAATAGACATATATTTCCAAAGGGACATACATATGGTGTATAACACATATTCAAATATCATTGTTTTTATAATACAAAAATCTTTTTGATGTGATTTGTTTGTTTATTTTACTGGGGTTTAACGTCATCCTCACTTGTATGGCAACTTGCCAACCCAATGGGTGAAGGAATATTGGATTTCTCAAGTTTCTGAGGCACAATATCATCAAAAAAATATCCACATTTCTCCAGTTTCATCAAAAAAATATCCACAAATCTTACCATTTTTCTTGGCATTTTGCTGCTGTTTTTGGGACGTGTTTGAGGTAGTCAATGAAGATTTCACAACGACTGGGCTGACGGCTAACTTCAACTGGGACTTATCTGGTCTGGGTGCAACTGATCTGTGGTTGGTCGACTGAGATTCACTTTGGGGCTGTCCATTAACAGCACTGGCTGTTGAATGGTTGGGAAGTTGTAAGTGGGTGGAGCTTGGGGCAGATGACCGTCTTTGAGTGACAGAATGGGCGGATATGGGGACTGTAGGTAGGGACATCTTTGGTTTGGAAGAAAGCTCTGGTTTGAGCGTGCTCACAGATGACTGGTTGTCCGATCTGCGAAAGTAACAAATTAACAAAATTAAGTCTTTTAGTGAAATAGCGTGAATAATGAAATGAAGAATAAAACAAGATAAAAGGTGAGTTACCCTTGTTATAATGAGCATACACATTGATGAGCGTAAAATGCCTAATGAAAATCAGATTGATGACAACTTGTTTTTTATTGCCATTTAGAAGCAGTAGTAGAAACATAACACGATTTGATATATTTCAACTGCTATATTTATCATGGAATGTTGTCCGATAAAAGATACATAACCACACTGAAGTCTCATACAGAAAACTTCACATTTCACATGTCACAAAACTTACTAAGTTGAAATCCATATAATTGTGCAACGTTTAATAGATTGATGAGTGCAAATGACATGTGAGCAGACTGATTTTATGGGTGTTTTAACATCATGCCTGCATGACAACATTGTGCTCTTTCACCAAATAGCCACCATTGAAACAGTCATGAAATGTGAAGTTCTCTGTATGACACTTCAGCTTCAGCTTATATATAAGTACATGTAATCAGATAACACACTGTAAGAAAAAATAATTCTTTCTTTTAAATAAACTATTGTTTTCTCGTTGTTAATTGAAGCGAGTTTAAATGGGAACATGATATCATGGTAAAAAAAATTTTGCTTCAGGGAAGTCAACTTCTGAATAACAACTGAACCATGCCGGATGCCCCTGATAGGAGACGGATTCCATAGTCAACATATACAGGTTGTGAGACGGTCCCTGGAGACCAGTGATATAGTGGAAAGTGACATGCATGATTAGAGTTTGTACACAGTGATTATGTTTTGTATTTTCATATTTAACAGAGTGTACTCAAAAAGTCAACAATTACATCTACAATAAATGTTAAATAGAGACAGCATGGCAACACCCAGAACTGACATCAGAAAAAAATCAAACCTTTGAAAAGAACTGAGAAATCAGTATTTTGAATCTTCACATCTACCAAACGTCATTCATAATCCTCAGATCCACCAATACTAAATTCACTATAGAGTCCTTAATTATGTTCATGGATTTCAGTCTTTATATCACTTTCCTTGTTATACAGTCAGCCTACCTTACTCTCATTATGACTGCAGCCTTCACTATACTAAGATGACTAAACACACATGTACATGTTCATTTCCAAGTGTTAATTTCCTTGTCAATCAGTTAAAACCTTGCTCATGCTCATCTATGTATTATACATGTACTGAGAACAGGTTACCCTCAAATGACTTCATATACAGACATGTTCATTTCCAAGTGTCAATTTCCTTGTCAATCTCAATGTGGTAATGTCCATTAACATCTGTCAGTGAAACGTACAGCTTTATTCACAGATGTCATTCAGCAGGTTGCTATGGTGATGTGTACCTGTGCTAAATAACTAATTAGGCTCAGATATGATAATTAAACAAATACAGTAAATGTTCTAACATGGGGTCATATACTGTGAATAACTACTTTAACTACCCTCAGGGTAGTTTGTCTCCAGTATGGCCATCATGTATTTGCCTTGGGGGAACATTATTTTGTTATCATAGTAAAATGCTTTCCCTGTTAAGCTTTTGTCTAATAATAGAATAAGTGTGACCATTTAATGTTAGAGTACACCACCATCAAGTACATCAGTTAACTATTAATTCTTGACCAATACATCAATCAATTTATTTTACCACTACATCTATGTAATAAAGGGAGTCAATTTTGTTTTGCTTGTTTGTATCGCCTTGTATGTATTATTGGCACTGAATTTTTAAATTGTGGATATCAGACTGAGTTAATAAAATTTAACCATAGACAACTGTGTCACTTAATTAAATTAAGGTAAAACTCCCAAAATCAGAAAATTGAGAAACAGAGTACACATATGAAATGGTTTGTTTGTTTGAATGAGGTTTAATGTCATACTCAAGGGTATTTCACTTATATGACGACTGAATGTTCACTTCACACGGCTCCTAGCCCAATTACATTGGTTTGTTTATTTGTTTGTTTGATTGGTTTTTAACGTCGTACTCAAGGGTATTTCACTTATATGACGACTGAATGTTCACTTAACACGGCTCCTAGCCCAATTACATTGGAAAACTGAGAGGATTTGTTTGTTTGTTTGATTGGTGTTTAACGTCGTGCTCAAGGTTATTTCACTTATATGGCGACGAATTGTCCACTTCACACAGCTTTATTACGGCGGAAAACCGAGAGGAAACCTCGCAAAAACCAACCCCATGATTGCCAGAGCCACACATGTGACTTGCTCATACACCTGATGGTGGACAGGCAGACTCGATCACATGAGCGGTAAATCGAAGCAGCTTCAGTTTACTTTTTCTTCTTTTCACACCTAATAGTTGCAAAACATGATCGCATTTTTTGGCAAGAAGGAGAAATCTACTGTTCTGTACTTATAACTATCCTGAACCTGATGTAATGTTATCGTCAGTTGTGTGTTTGATAAGGTGTTGCTGTCCTGCATACGGTAATTTCACTCATACATGTTTAATGCAGTGTTAGCCCAATGAGTTTAAGAAACCACCCCCGGCATTAAGCACAAAATAAGTATGATCAACATAGCATAAAATAAAATAAATGTAATTCCAAGTTTTATTGAAGTCA
The DNA here is from genome assembly GCA_031763545.1 of Mopalia muscosa. Taxonomy (NCBI): domain Eukaryota; kingdom Metazoa; phylum Mollusca; class Polyplacophora; order Chitonida; family Mopaliidae; genus Mopalia; species Mopalia muscosa. The sequence continues at coordinate 1,146 of JARFOD010143935.1, read as the reverse complement.
TTTTTCTCTTTTCAATATTTCAGCTGCTCCTCTATCATCAAAAATTCCTGATGATGGTACATAGACAAATCGAAATATAGAATACAGAAAAATTGCAAAAGAGTTGCATATATATATATTTTAATTGGTGCTAAGTTGATCCTTTTTCATTTTACAATATTAGGACAACACATGGTAATCACGAAGACATCACAAACAGAAGAGGTTTTTGTTGATATAGCCTAATAAAAAAAAATGCTGTGTTTTCTCTAATACTTTTTTTTTTTTTTTTAGACAGAATAAAAATCAGTAGATATTAAATAAAACAGATACAGATGCTTGCATGACCAAAAACATTACAAAAAACGAGTTTGCTGTCAAAATATGCCATTTTCTGAAAAAAAAAAAAAAAATTTCAATTTATTTTTTTTCAAAAGCCAATAAAAACTTTAGACTCGGAGCTATTTCGTAGGGTCGGTCGGGTTAGAGAAAACAAGACATTTTTTTTTAGGCCTAAGTACATTGTAGTTCTGAGAGCAGCAGGGCATCATAAATCTCATTCTAAACCTACAGATCTGACACTTCTATACACTGTAATGTTTACAATCAATCATTGTAACACAAGGAATGCAACTTCTCAAGTTAGACACACAAGTACCACAAAACTGATAATTCCCCATAATGACTCCCTGGCAAACTATCCATGAGCAAAGTATTAACATACATGTACAGTATAAAAAAACCCATTAACACATATAATAATCTGTTGCTCAAAACCATCAAAGTGATAATAACTTCATCATAAAATATAGAAAAATAGTGATAAACTGCTTTCTGAAAACCTACAAATCTAATAAAATCATGTTAACTTCTTGCCTCTGGAATATGTTTTTCACATCTGGATCTATTTAGACTGAATATCCTTGTAGAAAATGTAAAAAAAAATATGTTTGTAAAGTAATATGGCCAAAACTTTTAAAAAGAGTCATAGGTATAGAAAAGTATACATTTTCTTCATTAGGAACACTTTCTCTTTCTAAAACAGCTAAAATAACGCCTCTGTCAGCTTACGGAACAATAATAATTATTATAAACCCTGACAGCTACATAAATGTTAATGGCCAAAAGTCTATGTTTTTGCATATCAACTGAAAACATTTCTGATGA